>NW_024121380.1:43468-101561 GCF_016745375.1 Pimephales promelas | reverse complement strand
ATTGTAACCTTTTGGCATTTTTGGGGGCCCTTAACGTGCTCGAAAACTCTTGAAACTTTGCACATGGGTCAGAAACCCGCGGCATCAGAGCCGGGCTGAAGCTGGTACCCGGGCGTGGCAGGCGGCTCGTCAGCGCCCCCTGGAACGGGGTCGAACACTTGGTCCATAACTCAAACACGTTTGTATATAATAAATATGAAACTCGGGCACATGTTGATCTCATAGTTTCATCTATACCTCGCGCTTTTACTTTTTTACCCCAGCCCAACAGGAAGTCGGCTATTGAGGTTTGTTTGTAAAACGCTCGCAATGAATGTTAAATACTCCTCCTAGAGCTTTGATCCAAATTCGACAAAACTCGGTCAGCATGAAGTCAAGACATTGAGGATGAAAGTTTGCGAGGGGATTTTTGATATCTCGAACGGTTTGGCCGTGGCGAGGAAACGAAATCATGACGAGAAACGTGAACCAGGAAGTGTGTTATAACTTCAGCATACATTAACTGATCTTGATGAAACTTCAGCAGTGTGTTCGCTGTAAGAGGACGATCAAATGGATGTGACTATTGTGAGTCAAAGTTATAGCGCCACCAACTGGCAGCAGGAAGTGTGTCACTTTCAAAATGCTTTGATATCACCCTTTTATTTTTACCCGATTTGCTTCAAACTTCATATGTATAATGTAAACATACGGCAGATGTAGACCTGTGAATGGATTCTTGATATCTTTGAAACTGTTGCCGTGGCGACGCATCAAACTTTACCCTTCTTTTAGGATGCTTTTAGGATGCTTTTGAGACCCTTAGCATGCTTGAAATTGCATGAAACTCGACAGACACATCACATTTATTAGCCAGTAGACACGTGCAAAGTTTCAGAAACGGGCGTGGTGAGGGCTCAGTAGCGCCACCTTTTGACAAAAGTGGGGTTGTTAGTTTTATCTACAGTTACAAAAATCGGTATGTATATTGTACTCCTCGAGCCGGACAACTTTCTAATTGACACTCATTAGCTAGGACCCACAGAAAGTCAGATATGTTTGTTTGAATGTGGTCTTGCTCAATCTGAGCCTACATCTCTGTCTTTGCCTGTCTGTGTATGTGTGTGTGTTTGTAGGGGGAGGGGTCTTAACCATTTCACTCCTGTGTGTATGGCCTGCATAAAAAATAAATGCCTTAAGCCTGGTATTTTTTTAAATAAGTTTTTTATTTTTTATAAGTAAAGGCATATAACCAGTTTAATTGTAGTGCATTAATAGTTTTATATAATTAGTTTATTAATTAAATTAACTTGGTCCATAAACTTGATCTGAAAATTTGGTCCATAAATCAAACACACTTGCATGTAATAATATGACTTGAGTGTTAATCACATCATGTTTTCAGTTTGAATATAAAATATATAAATTATGTAAAAAAAATAAAGTTGATCCAGCTGGAGCGCAGGCTGAGAATAGCGCTGTCATGACTGGATCAGAGATCATCAGTCATGCCCTCTC
The DNA here is from genome assembly GCF_016745375.1 of Pimephales promelas. Next base: position 100,064 of record NW_024121380.1, on the reverse strand, counting down.
ATACCTTACGCACACCACGCCCACTTACATCAGATCACATCAACATGTCAGCCGGAGGGATACCGAGGGTCGCTTTCGGATTTAAGAATTTCTTACAACAAGATGGCAAAAGAACAGCGCTTTGCAAGACATGCAACGTTAAGATCGCGGACAGTCAGATGACAACCTCCAATTTCGTCCGTCATTTGAAGAGCCATTCTGCCCGTAAGTGCTTGTCAATTTGTTAATGTTATCTGGTTAGCTCGTTCGTAGTTAGCTAGCTAATGTAAGTTAAAGGAGAACTCCGGCGCAAAATTACACATTTACCTAGTCAACCGTTATCTGAGATTTGTTTTCATGACTGCCGAATGTAAATAGTTTTATCTATAAAAACAGTTTAGCCTATAAGTGACGTCCGACATTCTGCATATTGTGTTATTTTGTTAAGCCCCACTAAAGGCATAAAAAACTGTAAAGCACAATCAAGTTTTCACACTATATTCCAAGACTTCTAAAGTCATTTAATAGCTTAATGTGTGGTAAAATTAATATTTTAGTCTCTAAGTTAAAGTTAACGGAAAGTCATCTCGCCTCAGTCATTCTCCATGCATCAGCATTAGCGCGTCGCGTTCGGTTGCGACAGTAACACGACGACACTCTCTTCAAGATCAATGTTCCCAATATTATACTTTATTTGTAGATAAGGCATAAAGGTCTATGATTTGCATAAAATGACTATCTTGCTGGAGTGGAGTTTATTGCCCTTTAGAATACACTAAGCATTAGTGCTGCACGATTAATTATATCGCAGTCGTAATAGCGATCTCAAACCTATGCAATTATATAACGCAAAATGCCGCGATTTTATATGAAATAAACAAAGTAGGGCTATTAGCGCAGCATCTCGTCTTTTTTGTCATCCTTTGACTAGTGTTACAAGATCCCCCTCTTATTGGTTCAAATGCCTTTTCGCATTTTGCACGACAAGAAGTGAAAAGCTGCCTGTGAGTGCCCTAGATTAGAATAGATGAGACTCGCATAATGCGCATGCACTGACCGTGTGCCAGCCCAGAATAAACAGTTCTCTTTCGAGCTTGAACGAACCCGGGTGGCGGTGCCGAAGGCTTTGGCCCTTTTATGATTAAATGTTAAAACGGCTTGCCATACTCTGTCATTTCGACTAGTCACAATTATGTTACAGATATCTTAAATGATAATACAAACTATCCAAAATGTAATTACGAATAGACAGAAAGACGTTGTTGATATCTACAATGTTAATTCCGGACAGGCAAACTTAGCTTTTAAATGTTAAAAGGGCTTGCCATACAGGGACGTAGGCTCAGAGAGAGGCTCACCATATTCAAACCAAAATATCTGACTTCCTCTTGGTCCGAGCTAATGACTATGTATTAGAAAGTTGTCCGGCTTGATGAGTACAATGTATATAGCGATTTTTGTAACTGTAGATAAAACTAACAACCCCACTTTTGTCAAAAGGTGGCGCTATTTAGTCCTTGCACTATGCCCGTTTCTGAAACTTTGCACATGTCTACTGGCTAATAAATGTGATGTATCTGTTGAGTTTCAAGCAATTTCAATTTCAATTTCAAATTTGAATGTTGAAAAGAAGTGCGCCGATTAGATACTCAGGATCGGTATCGGCTCTGACACTGCCATCTTTGACGAGGCTGATTCAAATTCTATATTGTGCATATATACTATTCTATGTTAGGCACAAAGGCACAAAAACTTTCTAAAGTACCATAAAGTTTTTGTGTACTGTATTATTAGTGTTCTGAAGCTATTATGTGATATAGAAATTAATATTTAAGTCATTAAATTCAAGAACACGTAAACTTTTCCCTCTCTGCGCCTGTCAGTCATTCTCCATTCAGCATTCAAACAGCACGTCACATTCGGTTACAGTCAATGATGAAACGATCTTCAAGATGATTGAATGTTAATCCTATTATACTGGATCTTTAAGATAAAGGTCTAAAGGTCTATATTTTCGAATGAAGAAACTTTTTCTTGCTGGACTTTATTGCTGTAACTTAACCGTGTTACTTTCTACCGGGTGTCGGACGCTGTCGGTTAGATCACAACACTAGAGTCAGAGCACTATAATTGTTCTTCACGCACACAGTAACTGAAATTTAAAACCTTTAAAAGAAAAGGCTCAATAAACTATTGCATAGATAGATAATGTATAATACACTGTTCATAAATATGTATTTCCTTTGTGCTTTGAACTTTTCAATACGGACTCACTGCGCTGTAACTTCATGTGGCTTCAAGCACATCATTCTCCGCTCGGGATGCACATAAGTGCTTTGTGCTGCACCGTATTGGAGCCGTAATATCATAATGCAGTGACGTAATGACAGATTATTAATTGCCTTTCAATTATATGTTGCTGCGTCATTAAACATCTGTCCTATGCATTTCAAACATTTATAGCAGCCATGGCTATATTTTTTTATGATTTTTGTTATCTTGTTTTTCATGAATGTATTTTTCAAAAATAAGAGCAATGTGTATTATCTATTATTAATATGGTTTATAATAGCATTTTTGTCATAGATTATGACAAAGTAATCATATGATCCACCAGCGAGGAACCAGCAGAACAGAGTGAACATTCTTTCTGTTTAGTTCAATCCTACTTAATAGGAATTTATTTAAAATGCTCGCTCTACTCCACACCATTAATGTCTTGTGCGGACATCCGTATTTCGACTTTCGGTTTTAAGTAAGCGATTTAAAAGCTCCCAAGTCCCAGCGGAGTCACACGTTGATTAACCGGTGGGAATATACACAATAGGCCTACCTGATATTGAACACAAGAGGGCAGTATAGCACTACGTATGACTCAGATTATTATTTTTTTATGAATTTTACAACAATTCTGGCTGTTTTTGAACGTAAACATAATTCTTAAATGAAAAAAAGGAAAAATTGGGGAAGTTATAATATTTGTATAATTTAATTTAGAAACAAATGATGTATAATTACATTTTTAGAAGATATGAGGCTTTTAGTGTTTACTTTTTTGACATTACTTTAATCTTTTGCCATAGTTGCACATGTCTACTGGCTAATAAATGTGATGTATCTGTTGAGTTTCAAGCAATTTCAAGCATGCTAAGAGTCCCAAAAGCATCAAAAAAGAATGTTAAAGTTTGATTCGTTGCCACGGCAACAGTATCAAAGATATCAAAAATTCATTCACAGGTCTACATCTGCCGTGTATTTACATTATACAGATGAAGTTTGAAGCAAATCGGTTAAAAATAAGAGAGTGGTTTCAAAGCATTTTGAAAGTGACACACTTCCTGCTGCCAGTTGGTGGCGCTATAATTTTGACTCACAATAGTCACATCCATGTGATCGGTCTCTTACAGCGAAAACACTGCTGAAGTTTCATCAAGATCAGTTAATGTATGCTGAAGTTATAACACACATCCTGTTTCATGTTTCTCGCCATAATTTCGTTTCCTCGCCACGGCCAAACCGTTCGAGATATAAAAAATCCCTTGGCACCTTTTCATCCTTAATGTCTTGACTTCACGCTGATCGAGTTTTGTCGAATTTGGTTCAGTGCTCTAGGAGCAATACTTTAAATTCCATTGCATGTGTTTTAAACACAACCCTAAATAGCCGTCTTCCTGTTGGGCTGGGGTAAAAAGTAAGAGTGTGAAGTAGGCTATATATGAAACGATGAGATCTATATGTGTACCAAGTTTCATATTATTACATGCAAGTGTGTTTGATTTATGGACCAAATTTTCAGACCAAGTTTATTGACCAAGTTAATCTGATTAATAAACTAATTATATAAAACTATTGTCAATGCACTACAATTAAACTAGTTATATGTCTTTACTTATAAAAAAAAAAATAAAAACTTATTTAAAAAATACCAGGCTTGAGAAATGTATTTTCTTTATGCAGGTCATACACACAGCAGTGAAATGGTTAAGCCCCCTCCCCCTGCACACACACACACACACAGGCACACACACACACACAGACAGCCAAAGACAGCCAAAGACACAGAGACATGTAGGCTCAGAGTGACCATATTCAAACAAAAATATCTGAGTTTCTGTGGGTCCTAGCTAATAAGTGTAAATTAGAAAGTTGTCCGGCTCGAGGAGTACAATATACATACCAATTTTTGTAACTCTAGTTAAAACTAACAACCCCACTTTTGTCAAAAGGTGGCGCTACTGAGCCCTCACCACGCCCGTTTCTGAAACTTTGCACATGTCTACTGGCTAATAAATGTGATGTGTCTGTCGAGTTTCATGCATTTTGAAGCATGCTAAGGGTCTCAAAAGCATCCTAAAAGCATCCTAAAAGAAGGGTAAAGTTTGATGCGTCGCCACGGCAACAGTTTCAAAGATATCAAGAATCCATTCACAGGTCTACATCTGCCGTATGTTTACATTATACATATGAAGTTTGAAGCAAATCGGGTAAAAATAAAAGGGTGATATCAAAGCATTTTGAAAGTGACACACTTCCTGCTGCCAGTTGGTGGCGCTATAACTTTGACTCACAATAGTCACATCCATGTGATCGTCCTCTTACAGCGAACACACTGCTGAAGTTTCATCAAGATCAGTTAATGTATGCTGAAGTTATAACACACTTCCTGTTTCACGTTTCTCGCCATGATTTCGTTTCCTCGCCACGGCCAAACCGTTCGAGATATCAAAAATCCCCTCGCAAACTTTCATCTTCAATTTCTTGACTTCACGCTGACCGAGTTTCGTCGAATTTGGATCAAAGCTCTAGGAGGAGTATTAAAAATTCCATTGCGAGCGTTTTACAAACAACCCTCAATAGCCGACTTCCTGTTGGGCTGGGGTAAAAAGTAAAAGCGCGAGGTATAGATGAAACGATGAGATCAACATGTGTACCGAGTTTCATATTATTACATGCAAGCGTGTTTGATTTATGGACCAAGTGTTCGGACCCCGTTCCAGGGGGCGCTGTCGAGCCCCCCTGCCACGCCCGGGTACCATCTTCAGCCCGGCTCTGATGGCCGCGGGTTCTGACCCGTGTGCAAAGTTTCAAGAGTTCGTCGTGTTACTGTCGCATAAGGGCCTAATGCCAAAACTGAGGCGAATGACCGTTAATAATAGAGACTAAAATATTAATTTTACCAACATAAGCTATTGAATGACTTTAGAAGTCGAATATAGTGGAAAACGATTGGCTTTACAGTTTTTATGCTTTAGTGGGGCTTAACAAAATAACACGCAGAATGTCGGACGTCACTTAAGGCTAAACTGTTTTTATAGATAAAACTATTTACATTCGGCAGTCATGCAAATCTCAGATAACGGTTGACTAGGTAACAATGTGTAATTTTGCGCCGGAGTTCTCCTTTAACTTACATTAGCTAGCTAACTCGTCATTTCGACTAGTCACAATTATGTTACAGATATCTTAAATGATAATACAAACTATCCAAAGTGTAACGACTAGACAGAAAGACTTTGTTGATATCTACAATGTTAATTCCGGACAGGCAAACTTAGCTTTTAAATGTTAAAAGGGCTTGCCATACAGGGACGTAGGCTCAGAGAGAGGCTCACCATATTCAGACCAAAATATCTGACTTCCTCTTGGTCCGAGCTAATGACTATGTATTAGAAAGTTGTACGGCTTGAGGAGTACAATGTATATACCGATTTTTGTAACTGTAGATAAAACTAACAACCCCACTTTTAAGTATATATATGGTGCCTTTAGTGTTATTCTGCACGACGTGCAAAAACTTAACCCCCGCTTTTTTAAGTATATATATATATATATATATATATATATATATAAAGAGGGTTATTCTGCACGACGTGCAAAAACTTAACCTCCGCATTGACTGTCGAAGAGAAGTGTGCAGAAGAGCTTGCATCAGTGAGGGCTTTGCAAAATATATATACATACAAACACACACACACACACACATATAAATGAGGTTAGTGTTTTACAATATTAAGGAAAGCAAATGTATTGAAATATAGCACATTAATTTTAAATTCATTCAGCTTCAATTACCAATTTGTAGTTTACCAATTTATCTTACTTTTATTTAAAGCAAACTATACATTTAAAAGATTAGGGTTATATGCATATTTTGTCATTTAAAAAAATACAAAATTGTTATGCAAAAAGATAAGGACTTGCAGAAAAAATCTACAGTCAGCCACACACACACACACACATAAACGCAGACACCAGCAACCCCCCCCCCTCCCTCTTCCCCATACAGACACTGATAGAGACAAGATACACATCCAAACTGCAATATCTGACTTTCTTTTGGTCTGAGCTTCTTACTGTTAATTAGAAAGTTGATCGGCTTGACAAGAACAATATACGTGGCATGTTTTGTAACTGTAGGTAAAACGAGCAAAGTTAACACATTTTATGTGTCCTTTTTTAGTCATAAAATTATTTTCCTCGCCACGGCCAAACCGTTCGAGATATCAAAAATCCGTCCGGAATTGAGCATCCTCAATGTCTTGACTTCATGCACACCGAGTATGGTGGTGATTGGTAAACACATGCGTTGTAATTTGATGTATTTCTCCTAGGAGATTTATTCAAACAACACATAATTCCCAACTTCCATTTGAACTGTCTTAAAACTTAGAGCAGAGATGGGCGCAGGTCACGCAAGTCTCAAGTAAGTCTCAAGTCTTAACCGTCAAGTCTCAAGTAAGTCCCAAGTATTTTTTTGGGGGGGGGGCAAGTCAAGTCAAGTCACAGGCTATGTCAAGTCAAGTCAAGTCTTGTAGTAGGTTAAGTCAAGTGCAAGTCAAGTCACCTTATTATTTTAATTTTACATGCAGAATCTGATCTTAATAAAATGAAAAGACAAGATAAGTATTTGCCAGTAAATTACAATAATTTGCATTGTAAATACTCATGTTCAGTAAAATACACCATGGAATCAAACAAAATTGTAACTTCATAAAATTATTTATTTTTCACTTCTGCCAACAGTGTGTTTGAAATGTTTTAAATTTTCAACATTGAGTCCATAAAACAAATAACAGCTTAACATCCTACAGACTCTCTGAACACCTTCCTCTCTCTCAAACACAGTTTACAAACAATATTAAACTTTGTTACATTTCTCCTCTCTCTCTCTCTCTCTCTCTCTCTCTCTCTCTCTCTCTCTCTCTCTCTCTCTCTCTCTCTCTCTCTCTCTCTCACACACACACAGTGGCGGTTCTAGACCATTTCAACTGGGGGGCCAAGCTGGGGCCAGTTGTACTGTTAGAGGGGCCAGTTACATTTAGACCTTATCATTTTCTGCACTGCACTGAATGCATAAATAAGCAAAATACCATGTTTATAATTATCCAACAATTTGCATTTCCATTATATTTTTACATTTGCATTACATATATCAGTCTGTATTTGAATTTCCATTTTATTTTTTTACATTGAATATACAGTATGTATATATATATATATATATATATATATATATATAATTTTTTACAAATTAATCTACGATTTTTGTGGGTTTTTTTTTTTTTTTTTTTTTGCAAAAAGATCAGCAAATTATCCTCTAAACTGGCCTTTTTAGGGGGCTTTCCTCTCAGGGTGAATGAGCTTTTTTATAATTGTTTTTTTCCTGACATCTTTGAAAGACAGAAGCAATAATTAATGCATCCTTGGCCAGGATATAATTATAAAATATGACATGATTTTAAAAGTGACCTATAATATCGACTATGCAATACACTTTAATTTATCTAGTGCTAATAAAATTATTAAGCCTATTTGGAGAGAGAGATGTTTTAAAATCGACTATGCATTACACTTTAATTTATCTAGTGCTAATAAAATTATTAAGCCTATTTGGAGAGAGAGATGTTTATAATGTGACAATATGTCAGTCATCGTGATTCGTGTAATAAGATGACTAGGCCTAGACTACTTGTTCTGAGCAGGTGTTGTCAGTGAACAGGCTGTAAAACTGTTGTCTAAGTTACAGACTGATACTAATTAAATGGGAAACGAATCGATTACCTAACGTAACCTCGGTTCTCTCTAGATGAGGGAACGAGCATTGCGTAAGCTAGCTTACGCTACGGGAAAGATTCATCTTACATCAGTCAAGTTGTCATAGTTTTTGTCAAACAAGTTGTGAATTTGTTGTAACATTAAAACAGGAGATCATGACTTACTCCGTGCTCCAAGTGATGTTCGGAGCTCCAGTGATTAGTTTCATCTGTGGGACGGGTGAAGAAACTTTCGGAAGATGTAACAGAATCATATGAACAATTCCAGGATATGCTTTTTTTCATTGGTTGTTGCGTTAAATTTTACCCAGATACAATAGTGCCCTTTTCTGATTGGCTATTAAGTAGCACTTCTCTTTTTTTGATTGGCTGATGCGTAGCAGGGTCGACTGCTGAACTCCAGGCGAGACGCGCTTGATTCTCACGTGAGAGCGGCGCGGCCAGAGAAATTGCGTATATTAAATATATTAATAGTTTTTCCGCATGAGAAATACAATGTGTGACGGGAGTGTGAGACAAAAGACTGAAACGAGTGACTGTCATGCTCAATGCGTGACACACTATAAAAAAAATATTTCACACTGACTCCACATTTAGGGGGGCCACAAGGGGGTCCAAGCTTGTTGTCGCAGGGGCACTGGCCCCCCCAGGCCCCCGCCTAGAACCGCCACTGCTCACACACACACACACACACACACACACTTTCTCTCTCTCTCAAGAAGCAAAAACATGACTGCTAAAGGTTGTATCAGCGATGGCGGGGTAACATCACTTAACATCACGAGTGATATTCCCTTAGGCCACGCCCCCTTGTCTCCCCAAAGTATTATAAGCAATCATGCGCATCCCGTGTGCAGAATGATGCACTTGAAGCAACACCAAGTCACAGCACGCAACGCTTCACATTGAAAAGAACATAGCGAAGGGATGGTATCTATAATCTATGCTTAGTAGGGCTGCACGATTTGGGAAAATGTCATATTGCCATTATTGAGCCAATATTGCAATTGCGATTTGCGACTCCGATATAATAAAATGGTTTCATGAGTCCAACTTGCTTGGTTCTAAAGTAAAATGCACACACAGATTAATGTTTATTTCTCAACTCAAACTAAAAACAACAACAACAACAATAAATGATTGATAACACCTATAATGATCAATAAACCATCAACCAAACCAACATTACAGTGATTCCATCAATTGAAAGCCATCAACTTTTTAAAAAATTATTAGGCTTAAAAAAAATATATAACAGCTTTTAAATTAAGTGAACTTCAAACAATCCCCACATAAACCCATAATAAAAAACCTGTGCCCTTCCTGTCTTAACAGGTACAGAAATTGAATAAAGTTATCAAACAGTCTGCGCTGCCTGAATCATAAATTATATATATATAATAATCCTTATTAAAGCTACAAAAGTTCTTTACTCAAGATCAGTGAGTAATTTTCTAATTTCCCTTTGTTCTTTTAACTTTACTGAAAGAACGCTTTATTCGCTGCTGGCCCTTTAAGAGCACCCGTTGCCGAGACGCGGATCTCACACGCGCCTCATAGCACAACTCTTTAATCCATAGACTTTTCTTATGTTATGAAGATACTAGACAAAACCACATTTTGGCATAATTGTGTGTGCTATTGTTCGTTCAAGCTCGAAAGAGAACTGTTTATTCTGGGCTGGCACACGGTCAGTGCATGCGCATTATGCGAGTCTCATCTATTCTAATCACAGGCAGCTTTTCACTTCTTGTCGTGCAAAATGCGAAAAGGCATTTGAACCAATAAGAGGGGGATCTTGTAACACTAGTCAAAGGATGACAAAAAAGAAGAGATGCTGCGCTAATAGCCCTACTTTGTTTATTTCATATAAAATCGCGGCATTTTGCGTTATATAATTGCATAGGTTTGAGATCGCTATTACGACTGCGATATAATTAATCGTGCAGCACTAATGCTTAGTGTATTCTAAAGGGCAATAAACTCCACTCCAGCAAGATAGTCATTTTATGCAAATCATAGACCTTTATGCCTTATCTACAAATAAAGTATAATATTGGGAACATTGATCTTGAAGAGAGTGTCGTCGTGTTACTGTCGCAACCGAACGCGACGCGCTAATGCTGATGCATGGAGAATGACTGAGGCGAGATGACTTTCCGTTAACTTTAACTTAGAGACTAAAATATTAATTTTACCACACATTAAGCTATTGAATGACTTTAGAAGTCTTGGAATATAGTGTGAAAACTTGATTGTGCTTTACAGTTTTTTATGCCTTTAGTGGGGCTTAACAAAATAACACAATATGCAGAATGTCGGACGTCACTTATAGGCTAAACTGTTTTTATAGATAAAACTATTTACATTCGGCAGTCATGAAAACAAATCTCAGATAACGGTTGACTAGGTAACAATGTGTAATTTTGCGCCGGAGTTCTCCTTTAACTTACATTAGCTAGCTAACTACGAACGAGCTAACCAGATAACATTAACAAATTGACAAGCACTTACTGGGCACAGTGGCAGAATGGCTCTTCAAATGACGGACGAAATTGGAGGTTGTCATCTGACTGTCCGCGATCTTAACGTTGCATGTCTTGCAAAGCGCTGTTCTTTTGCCATCTTGTTGTAAGAAATTCTTGAATCCAAAAGCGACGACGACCCTCGTTATCCCTCCGGCTGACATGTTGATGTGATCTGATGTAAGTGGGCGTGGTGTGCGCGTAAGGTATGAGAGGGCATGACTGATGATCTCTGATCCAGTCATGACAGCGCTATTCTCAGCCTGCGCTCCAGCTGGATCAACTTTATTTTTTTTACATAATTTATATATTTTATATTCAAACTGAAAACATGATGTGATTAACACTCAAGTCATATTATTACATGCAAGTGTGTTTGATTTATGGACCAAATTTTCAGATCAAGTTTATGGACCAAGTTAATTTAATTAATAAACTAATTATATAAAACTATTAATGCACTACAATTAAACTGGTTATATGCCTTTACTTATAAAAAATAAAAAACTTATTTAAAAAAATACCAGGCTTAAGGCATTTATTTTTTATGCAGGCCATACACACAGGAGTGAAATGGTTAAGACCCCTCCCCCTACAAACACACACACATACACAGACAGGCAAAGACAGAGATGTAGGCTCAGATTGAGCAAGACCACATTCAAACAAACATATCTGACTTTCTGTGGGTCCTAGCTAATGAGTGTCAATTAGAAAGTTGTCCGGCTCGAGGAGTACAATATACATACCGATTTTTGTAACTGTAGATAAAACTAACAACCCCACTTTTGTCAAAAGGTGGCGCTACTGAGCCCTCACCACGCCCGTTTCTGAAACTTTGCACGTGTCTACTGGCTAATAAATGTGATGTGTCTGTCGAGTTTCATGCAATTTCAAGCATGCTAAGGGTCTCAAAAGCATCCTAAAAGCATCCTAAAAGAAGGGTAAAGTTTGATGCGTCGCCACGGCAACAGTTTCAAAGATATCAAGAATCCATTCACAGGTCTACATCTGCCGTATGTTTACATTATACATATGAAGTTTGAAGCAAATCGGGTAAAAATAAAAGGGTGATATCAAAGCATTTTGAAAGTGACACACTTCCTGCTGCCAGTTGGTGGCGCTATAACTTTGACTCACAATAGTCACATCCATGTGATCGTCCTCTTACAGCGAACACACTGCTGAAGTTTCATCAAGATCAGTTAATGTATGCTGAAGTTATAACACACTTCCTGTTTCACGTTTCTCGCCATGATTTCGTTTCCTCGCCACGGCCAAACCGTTCGAGATATCAAAAATCCCCTCACAACTTTCATCCTCAATGTCTTGACTTCACGCTGACCGAGTTTCGTCGAATTTGGATCAAAGCTCTAGGAGGAGTATTTAAATTCCATTGCGAGCGTTTTACAAACAAACCTCAATAGCCGACTTCCTGTTGGGCTGGGGTAAAAAGTAAAAGCGCGAGGTATAGATGAAACGATGAGATCAACATGTGTACCGAGTTTCATATTATTACATGCAAGCGTGTTTGAGTTATGGACCAAGTGTTCGGACCCCGTTCCAGGGGGCGCTGACGAGCCCCCCTGCCACGCCCGGGTACCAGCTTCAGCCCGGCTCTGATGGCCGCGGGTTCTGACCCGTGTGCAAAGTTTCAAGAGTTTTCGAGCATGTTAAGGGCCCCAAAAGTGCCCGAATAGTCGTAAGAAAATAATAATAATAATAATAAATATAGCTGCGAGCAGCGATGGCGGGCCCAAGCCGGTGGCACCGCAACCCCGGTTCCTTTAGTTACCTAAAGGCACCCGGGTGGCGGTGCCGAAGGCTTTGGCCCTTTTATGATTAAATGTTAAAACGGCTTGCCATACTCTGTCATTTCGACTAGTCACAATTATGTTACAGATATCTTAAATGATAATACAAACTATCCAAAATGTAATTACGAATAGACAGAAAGACGTTGTTGATATCTACAATGTTAATTCCGGACAGGCAAACTTAGCTTTTAAATGTTAAAAGGGCTTGCCATACAGGGACGTAGGCTCAGAGAGAGGCTCACCATATTCAAACCAAAATATCTGACTTCCTCTTGGTCCGAGCTAATGACTATGTATTAGAAAGTTGTCCGGCTTGAGGAGTACAATGTATATACCGATTTTTGTAACTGTAGATAAAACTAACAACCCCACTTTTGTCAAAAGGTGGCGCTATTTAGTCCTTGCACATTGCCCGTTTCTGAAACTTTGCACGTCTACTGGCTAATAAATGTGATGTATCTGTTGAGTTTCAAGCAATTTCAATTTCAATTTGACTGTTGAAAAGAAGTGCGCCGATTAGATACTCAGGATCGGTATCGGCTCTGACACTGCCATCTTTGACGAGGCTGATTCAAATTCTATATTGTGCATATACTATTCTGTTAGGCACAAAGGCACAAAAACTTTCTAAAGTACCATAAAGTTTTTGTGTACTGTATTATTAGTGTTCTGAAGCTATTATGTGATATAGAAATTAATATTTAAGTCATTAAATTCAAGAACACAAACTTTTCCCTCTCTGCGCCTGTCAGTCATTCTCCATTCAGCATTCAAACAGCACGTCACATTCGGTTACAGTCAATGATGAAACGATCTTCAATGATTCAATGTTAATCCTATTATACTGGATCTTTAAGATAAAGGTCTAAAGGTCTATATTTTCGAATGAAGAAACTTTTTCTTGCTGGACTTTATTGCTGTAACTTAATCGTGTTACTTTCTACCGGGTGTCGGACGCTGTCGGTTAGATCACAACACTAGAGTCAGAGCACTATAATTGTTCTTCACGCACACAGTAACTGAAATTTAAAACCTTTAAAAGAAAAGGCTCAATAAACTATTGCATAGATAGATAATGTATAATACACTGTTCATAAATATGTATTTCCTTTGTGCTTTGAACTTTTCAATACGGACTCAATGCGCTGTAACTTCATGTGGCTTCAAGCACATCATTCTCCGCTCGGGATGCACATAAGTGCTTTGTGCTGCACCGTATTGGAGCCGTAATATCATAATGCAGTGACGTAATGACAGATTATTAATTGCCTTTCAATTATATGTTGCTTTATAGCAGCCATGGCTATATTTTTTTTTAATGATTTTTGTTATCTTGTTTTTCATGAATGTATTTTTCAAAAATAAGAGCAATGTGTATTATCTATTATTAATATGGTTTATAATAGCATTTTTGTCATAGATTATGACAAAGTAATCATATGATCCACCAGCGAGGAACCAGCAGAACAGAGTGAACATTCTTTCTGTTTAGTTCAATCCTACTTAATAGGAATTTATTTAAAATGCTCGCTCTACTCCACACCATTAATGTCTTGTGCGGACATCCGTATTTTGACTTTCGGTTTTAAGTAAGCGATTTAAAAGCTCCCAAGTCCCAGCGGAGTCACACGTTGATTAACCGGTGGGAATATACACAATAGGCCTACCTGATATTGAACACAAGAGGGCAGTATAGCACTACGTATGACTCAGATTATTATTTTTTTATGAATTTTACAACAATTCTGGCTGTTTTTGAACGTAAACACAATTCTTAAATGAAAAAAAAGGAAAAATTGGGGAAGTTATAATATTTGTATAATTTAATTTAGAAACAAATGATGTATAATTACATTTTTAGAAGATATGAGGCTTTTAGTGTTTACTTTTTTGACATTACTTTAATCTTTTGCCATAGTTGCACATGTCTATTGGCTAATAAATGTGATGTATCTGTTGAGTTTCAAGCAATTTCAAGCAAGCTAAGAGTCCCAAAAGCATCAAAAAATAATGTTAAAGTTTGTTTCGTTGCCACGGCATTTTGAAAGTGACACACTTCCTGCTGCCAGTTGGTGGCGCTATAACTTTGACTCACAATAGTCACATCCATGTGATCGGTCTCTTACAGCGAAAACACTGCTGAAGTTTCATCAAGATCAGTTAATGTATGCTGAAGTTATAACACACATCCTGTTCCATGTTTCTCGCCATAATTTCGTTTCCTCGCCACGGCCAAACCGTTCGAGATATCAAAAATCCCGTGGCACTTTTTCATCCTTAATGTCTTGACTTCACGCTGATCGAGTTTCGTCGAATTTGGTTCAGTGCTCTAGGAGCAATAATTTAAATTACATTGCATGTGTTTTAAACACAACCCTAAATAGCCAACTTCCTGTTGGGCTGGGGTAAAAAGTAAGAGTGTGAAGTATATATGAAACGATGAGATCTATATGTGTACCAAGTTTCATATTATTACATGCAAGTGTGTTTGATTTATGGACCAAATTTTCAGACCAAGTTTATTGACCAAGTTAATCTGATTAATAAACTAATTATATAAAACTATTGTCAATTCACTACAATTAAACTAGTTATATGCCTTTACTTATAAAAAATAAAAATAAAAACTTATTTAAAAAATACCAGGCTTGAGAAATGTATTTTCTTTATGCAGGTCATACACACAGCAGTGAAATGGTTAAGCCCCCTCCCCCTGCACACACACACACACACACACACAGACAGCCAGCCAGCCAGCCAAAGGCTCAGAGTGGCCATATTCAAACAAAAATATCTGAGTTTCTGTGGGTCCTAGCTAATAAGTGTCAATTAGAAAGTTGTCCGGCTCGAGGAGTACAATATACATACCAATTTTTGTAACTCTAGTTAAAACTAACCACCCCACTTTTGTCAAAAGGTGGCGCTACTGAGCCCTCACCACGCCCGTTTCTGCAACTTTGCACATGTCTACTGGCTAATAAATGTGATGTGTCTGTCGAGTTTCATGCAATTTGAAGCATGCTAAGGGTCTCAAAAGCATCCTAAAAGCATCCTAAAAGAAGGGCAAAGTTTGATGCGTCGCCACGGCAACAGTTTCAAAGATATCAAGAATCCATTCACAGGTCTACATCTGCCGTATGTTTACATTATACAGATGAAGTTTGAAGCAAATCGGGTAAAAATAAAAGGGTGATTTCAAAGCATTTTGAAAGTGACACACTTCCTGCTGCCAGTTGGTGGCGCTATAACTTTTACTCACAATAGTCACATCCATGTGATCGTCCTCTTACAGCGAGCACACTGCTGAAGTTTCATCAAGATCAGTTAATGTATGCTGAAGTTATAACACACTTCCTGTTTCACGTTTCTCGCCATGATTTCGTTTCCTCGCCACGGACAAACCGTTCGAGATATCAAAAATCCCCTCGCAAACTTTCATCCTCAATGTCTTGACTTCACGCTGACCGAGTTTCGTCGAATGTGGATCAAAGCTCTAGGAGGAGTATTTCAAATACCATTGCGAGCGTTTTACAAACAAACCTCAATAGCCGACTTCCTGTTGGGCTGGGGTAAAAAGTAAGAGCGCGAGGTATAGATGAAACGATGAGATCAACATGTGTACCGAGTTTCATATTATTACATGCAAGCGTGTTTGAGTTATGGACCGAGTGTTCGGACCCCGTTCCAGGGGGCGCTGACGAGCCCCCCTGCCACGCCCAGGTACCAGCTTCAGCCCGGCTCTGATGGCCGCGGGTTCTGACCCGTGTGCAAAGTTTCAAGAGTTTTCGAGCACGTTAAGGGCCCCAAAAGTGCCCAAAAGGTAGTAAAATAATAATTATTATAATAATAATAGAGAAGAAAAATAATCGCAAGGAAAACAATAGGGCCTTCGCCCTTTCAGGGCTTGGGCCCTAATAATAAATATAGCTGCGAGCAGCGATGGCGGGCCCAAGCCGGAGGCACCGCAACCCCGGTTCCTTTAGTTACCGGTGGCGGTGCCGAAGGCTTTGGCCCTTTCATGATTAAATGTTAAAACGGCTTGCCATACTCTGTCATTTCGACTAGTCACAATTATGTTACAGATATCTTAAATGATAATACAAACTATCCAAAGTGTAACAACTAGACAGAAAGACTTTCGGACAGGCAAACTTAGCTTTTAAATGTTAAAAGGGCTTGCCATACAGGGACGTAGGCTCAGAGAGAGGCTCACCATATTCAGACCAAAATATCTGACTTCCTCTTGGTCCGAGCTAATGACTATGTATTAGAAAGTTGTACGGCTTGAGGAGTACAATGTATACTGATTTTTGTAACTGTAGATAAAACTAACAACCCCACTTTTAAGTATATATATGGTGCCTTTAGTGTTATTCTGCACGACGTGCAAAAACTTAACCCCCGCTTTTTTAAGTATATATATATATATATATATATATATATATATATATATATATATATAAAGAGGGTTATTCTGCACGACGTGCAAAAACTTAACCTCCGCATTAACTGTCGAAGAGAAGTGTGCAGAAGAGCTTGTATCAGTGAGGGCTTTGCAAAATATATACAAACACACACACACACACACATATAAATGAGGTTAGTGTTTTACAATATTAAGGAAAGCAAATGTATTGAAATATAGCACATTAATTTTAAATTCATTCAGCTTCAATTACCAATTTGTAGTTTACCAATTTATCTTACTTTTATTTAAAGCAAACTATACATTTAAAAGATTAGGGTTATATGCATATTTTGTCATTTAAAAAAATACAAAATTGTTATGCAAAAAGATAAGGACTTGCAGAAAAAATCTACAGTCAGCCACACACACACACACATAAACGCAGACACCAGCAACCCCCCCCCCCCTAATTAAATGGGAAACGAATCGATTACCTAACGTAACCTCGGTTCTCTCTAGATGAGGGAACGAGCATTGCGTAAGCTAGCTTACGCTACGGGAAAGATTCATCTTACATCAGTCAAGTTGTCATAGTTTTTGTCAAACAAGTTGTGAATTTGTTGTAACATTAAAACAGGAGATCATGACTTACTCCGTGCTCTAAGTGATGTTCGGAGCTCTAGTGATTAGTTTCATCTGTGGGACGGGTGAAGAAACTTTCGGAAGATGTAACAGAATCATATGAACAATTCCAGGATATGCTTTTTTTCATTGGTTGTTGCGTTAAATTTTACCCAGATACAATAGTGCCCTTTTCTGATTGGCTATTAAGTAGCACTTCTCTTTTTTTGATTGGCTGATGCGTAGCAGGGTCGACTGCTGAACTCCAGGCGAGACGCGCTTGATTCTCACGTGAGAGCGGCGCGGCCAGAGAAATTGCGTATATTAAATATATTATTAATAGTTTTTCCGCATGAGAAATACAATGTGTGACGGGAGTGTGAGACAAAAGACTGAAACGAGTGACTGTCATGCTCAATGCGTGACACACTATAAAAAAAATATTTCACACTGACTCCACATTTAGGGGGGCCACAAGGGGGTCCAAGCTTGTTGTCGCAGGGGCACTGGCCCCCCAGGCCCCCGCCTAGAACCGCCACTGCTCACACACACACACACACACACACACACACTTTCTCTCTCTCTCAAGAAGCAAAAACATGACTGCTAAAGGTTGTATCAGCGATGGCGGGGTAACATCACTTAACATCACGAGTGATATTCCCTTAGGCCACGCCCCCTTGTCTCCCCAAAGTATTATAAGCAATCATGCGCATCCCGTGTGCAGAATGATGCACTTGAAGCAACACCAAGTCACAGCACGCAACGCTTCACATTGAAAAGAACATAGCGAAGGGATGGTATCTATAATCTATGCTTAGTAGGGCTGCACGATTTGGGAAAATGTCATATTGCCATTATTGAGCCAATATTGCAATTGCGATTTGCGACTCCGATATAATAAAATGGTTTCATGAGTCCAACTTGCTTGGTTCTAAAGTAAAATGCACACACAGATTAATGTTTATTTCTCAACTCAAACTAAAAACAACAACAACAACAATAAATGATTGATAACACCTATAATGATCAATAAACCATCAACCAAACCAACATTACAGTGATTCCATCAATTGAAAGCCATCAACTTTTTAAAAAATTATTAGGCTTAAAAAAAATATATAACAGCTTTTAAATTAAGTGAACTTCAAACAATCCCCACATAAACCCATAATAAAAAACATATTTACCTGTGCCCTTCCTGTCTTAACAGGTACAGAAATTGAATAAAGTTATCAAACAGTCTGCGCTGCCTGAATCATAAATTATATATATATAATAATCCTTATTAAAGCTACAAAAGTTCTTTACTCAAGATCAGTGAGTAATTTTCTAATTTCCCTTTGTTCTTTTAACTTTACTGAAAGAACGCTTTATTCGCTGCTGGCCCTTTAAGAGCACCCGTTGCCGAGACGCGGATCTCACACGCGCCTCATAGCACAACCCTTTAATCCATAGACTTTTCTTATGTTATGAAGATACTAGACAAAACCACATTTTGGCATAATTGTGTGTGCTATTGTTCGTTCAAGCTCGAAAGAGAACTGTTTATTCTGGGCTGGCACACGGTCAGTGCATGCGCATTATGCGAGTCTCATCTATTCTAATCTAGGGCACTCACAGGCAGCTTTTCACTTCTTGTCGTGCAAAACGCGAAAAGGCATTTGAACCAATAAGAGGGGGATCTTGTAACACTAGTCAAAGGATGACAAAAAAGAAGAGATGCTGCGCTAATAGCCCTACTTTGTTTATTTCATATAAAATCGCGGCATTTTGCGTTATATAATTGCATAGGTTTGAGATCGCTATTACGACTGCGATATAATTAATCGTGCAGCACTAATGCTTAGTGTATTCTAAAGGGCAATAAACTCCACTCCAGCAAGATAGTCATTTTATGCAAATCATAGACCCCAGGTGAAAAAGACGTTGTATTAAATGTATTAAAAATATATTTGAAATACAAATAGTGTGTTTATAATACATTTGTATTTACAACATGCTTATTTAAAGTGTACTAAAAATGTATTTTATTGCATTTTAGTATATTTCTAAAAAGTATACTAGAAGTACATTGGTAATAAATATATATTTAATTACACTTTTAAGAAATATACTATAGAAAAGCATACTTTTAATCTATTTATAAAAAGTATATTAGTAATATATTGGTAATAAATGTATGCTTTATTATATTTTTAATAAATATGCTAATGATAATTATACTTTAAATGTATTTCTAAAAAGTATATTAGAAGTACATTGGTAATAAATATATGTTTAAATACACTTTTAAGAAATACACTATAGAAAAGCATACTTTTAATGTATTTCTAAAAAAGTATATTATTAGTACATTGGTAATAAATGTATGCTTAATTATATTTTTAATAAATATGCTAATGACAATCATGCTTTAAATATGTTTCTAAAAAGTGTACTAGAAGTACATTGGTATTTAATTACATTTTTAAGAAATATGCTAAATACAAACATATTTTAATTATATTTAAAAATGTTTTACTAGAAACGCAATGATAATAAATATACACTTAATTACACTTTTAGAAATATGCTAAAAACAAACACAGTTTTAGTGAAGTTTTAGTGTATTTACAGAAAGCATACTTGTTGCTAAATTAAAGTATTTTTGTGTTCACTTCAAGTTTAAAAATTCAAGTCAAGTCCCTTTAATTCCCTTCCTAACATGAAGGCAATTAAACATGTATCGAAATTAATTGTATATTTCTACAAAGACTAGAAGTAGCACTTTAATTATAAATATGTGCTCAGTTAAGCTTTTAAGAAATATACCAAAAACTACCACACTTTTTGTAATACTACCAACACTTAACTCAATGCATATGTATTTCACACTTTATATTATGTGTTTTAGGTTTAACTTTTTTAAATTAATTTGTTATAATTATGAAAAGCACTAAAATTTGACTAACAAGTAATGCACTTCTATACTTCTGCATTAATTAATCAAATAGTCTTTTCCACAAAACAAGTGAATACCAGTACGTGCACACATCAACATAAAAGATCAGGTGTACATACTAGAAAAACAAAATAAATTTCTTAAAGCTTGACTCTTACATTTGTTTAGTCAAAATGAATAAAAAAACTTGTTATAAAGCATGTTAGGTTTATATTAACAGAGTTGTTTCTTTTTTGTGGATGTTAGTTAATATTTCCAGTTGCATTCATTTGGACCAATCAGAGCCAATCTTTTCAAAACAAGCTTGCCGGCAATCGTCCAATCACACACTGCCATTTGAACTTACATGTTGGGCGGGGCGCGGACAACGGATACTGACTGTCTGTGGTATTCCATTAGCTTCGGACGGATATCTCAACAGAAATCATGTATTTTCCAAATTTTGCTTTGTTATTTCACTGACTCGGACCTAGTGAATGTGGATAGCACCGATCTAATATTAAGAGAACACACGAGCAGATTACCAGGTCGTCAGCTCCCGCGAACAATTTAGCAGTGAAGAGGACAACGCAGAGCTGCGCCGCCACGACATGGACAGAGCAAGATACTGCCAGAAAAGATCTTACTTCTTGGTGGTAAGTTTATTAGTTTAAGTGATTAGTGTAATTGGCTTTATTCTCACTTTGGATTTAGAAAATATTTTCAGAAGTTGATGACGATGTTCTGTGGATTACTGGCGTTTCTGTTGATTTGACACTAAAGCGAGTTAACGTCTATCCATTGACGTCTATCAACTTAATTGTTATAGATCTAGACAGTGACATAATGCAACTATAAAAACATTGCACACTGTGTTTTCAGAAAAAAGGTTATTAATGGTGATTACACGACAGGCTTGATTGTCCCTAAGTAACTTCTTGTGTTTTAAATATTATAATATATTTTAAGCTCTAATAAAACTTTCACATTTGTGATATTTAATTCATAGTAAAATCTAATTAATTATTAGTTACTAAGTTATCAGCTGTCACCAACTTGTAACTTTCAATAGAATGTTCTGTCTTTATTAATAATGAATAATTACTTCAATAATAGCGTGGAAGTTACAGTAATGGTTCATTAAATATGTTTTACCATTTAAACAAAATACAAATTATATATGAAGAACACAAACTAGTGTTTGTTCTGCCCTAACTTTGTATAACATGCAACTTTATTTTTTTTTGTAGAGCTTCCAGGGATACTATCATCTCTCAAAGAGGCCCTGGAGTCCATGAAACGAGGTTCATTCAGCTCAAGCCCAAGATCATCTGAGCTGTCTTCCTGAAACCTCAGACATGGTAAGAAAATTCTTTATGATAAAGAAAAATCCTATTTGTTATAATAATTATATCTGACTTTTGTGCATTAATACTTCAGTAAGTGTTCTGAATTAAGTAACAAAGTGACAGCTTTTTATTAGAATTATAAATGAACAAGTTTATACTAATGCTTGTTTTTTTTATTCTTTCCAGATTTCCCTCGGTGGTTCTGATGTCCCCAAAAGAGTCTATGGCAGACTGAACAAGTCACGAACTTCTCTTTTTACTCACGACTTGGCCACTTTACTTTTTGCTATTGTATTTCACTTTGTTTGACTTAAAGGATTAGTTCACTTAAAAAAAAAAAAAAACTTTTGCTGATAACTTACCCACCCCCATGCCAAGATATCCATGTCATTCTTTCTTCAGTTGAAAAGAAATTAAGGTTTTTGATGAAAACATTTCAGGATTTTCTCCATATGGACTTCATTGGGAACCAAACGGTTCAAGGTCCAAAAGGCAGTTTCTGTGCAAACTGTTCAAAGGGCTTTAAACGATTCCAGACGATGAATAAGGGTCTTATCAAGCGAAACGATCGGTCATTTAAAAAAAAAAAAAAAAACAACGTTTAAGTTTTATAAGCTCAAATGGTCGCCATGCTCTTTTCTGTTATGCATGTTCATAACTCTCCTATTCAAACTCGTTCATCAAAATTAACAAATCTTTTTCTGAGTCATTAGGTTCATTCAACGAACGAAATGAATGAATTGACTTGAAAAAAGATTTGTCAGGGCTGCCAACTCTCAAGCATTCAGCACGAGACTCTCGCAATTGAGCAATTCTCATGCTTTCACGACAAATTGACTGTTAGCCATTGGACCTTGAACCGTTTTGTTCCCAGTGAAGTCCATTATATGGAGAAAAATCCTGGAATGTTTTCATCAAACCTTAATTCCTTTTCGACTGAAGAAAGAAAGACATGGACATCTTGGAAGACATGGGGGTGAGTAAATTATCAGCAAAAGTTTTTTTTTAAAAGTGAACTACTCCTTTCAGTTAGTTTATTTATTTATTTATTTATTTTTTGTTCTGTTTAATACCTCTGCAAATCAATGCATTTTATGTTAATGTATTTTGTTTAGTTTTCATAATGCTTTACTGATGTAGTGCATTAAAGTTTATCTTTCAAAGAGTGTTTGTGTGTTTTGTAGAAATATTTTTTTACTGGGTTTTGTTGAATTAAAATGTTTAACTGTATTTTTAATACATTAAAATATATTATTTTTATATTAAATGGTTTTTGGAAAAAATATATTTTTAATATGTTAATAGTGGGTCCTATATTGTTCTACAAATACATTATTAATAAGCTGAAATTATATTGAAAATATACTTAGAACGCATTAATGTGAAGCTAAAATATACTAATGCTGTATTTCTAAAATCGATTTAAAGTGTATTAAAATACACTTTAAATAAGTGCTATTATATTACATTAAATGTACTTAAAATGGTTCCATTTTAGCACAATTTAATATAATAAAATATATTACTATTACCTTAAAATTGAACTTAAATACATATTAAAGTACACTTAATATACTTGAAGTTGTTTCAATTTAGCACATTTAATACATATTTAATACGGTGCACTTAAAATACATTAAGTATATCAAAATAAGTACATTTTAAATACATTTCCTTTTCACCTGGGACCTTTATGCCTTATCTACAAATAAAGTATAATATTGGGAACATTGATCTTGAAGAGAGTGTCGTCGTGTTACTGTCGCAACCGAACGCGACGCGCTAATGCTGATGCATGGAGAATGACTGAGGCGAGATGACTTTCCGTTAACTTTAACTTAGAGACTAAAATATTAATTTTACCACACATTAAGCTATTGAATGACTTTAGAAGTCTTGGAATATAGTGTGAAAACTTGATTGTGCTTTACAGTTTTTTATGCCTTTAGTGGGGCTTAACAAAATAACACAATATGCAGAATGTCGGACGTCACTTATAGGCTAAACTGTTTTTATAGATAAAATTTACATTCGGCAGTCATGAAAACAAATCTTAGATAACGGTTGACTAGGTAAC
Organism: Pimephales promelas; assembly: GCF_016745375.1. Next base: position 76,311 of record NW_024121380.1, on the reverse strand, counting down.
AATGTGTAATTTTGCGCCGGAGTTCTCCTTTAACTTACATTAGCTAGCTAACTACGAACGAGCTAACCAGATAACATTAACAAATTGACAAGCACTTACTGGGCAGAATGACGGACGAAATTGGAGGTTGTCATCTGACTGTCCGCGATCTTAACGTTGCATGTCTTGCAAAGCGCTGTTCTTTTGCCATCTTGTTGTAAGAAATTCTTAAATCCGAAAGCGACCCTCGGTATCCCTCCGGCTGACATGTTGATGTGATCTGATGTAAGTGGGCGTGGTGTGCGTAAGGTATGAGAGGGCATGACTGATGATCACTGATCCAGTCATGACAGCGCTATTCTCAGCCTGCGCTCCAGCTGGATCAACTTTATTTTTTTTACATAATTTATATATTTTATATTCAAACTGAAAACATGATGTGATTAACACTCAAGTCATATTATTACATGCAAGTGTGTTTGATTTATGGACCACATTTTCAGATCAAGTTTATGGACCAAGTTAATTTAATTAATAAACTAATTATATAAAACTATTAATGCACTACAATTAAACTGGTTATATGCCTTTACTTATAAAAAATAAAAAACTTATTTAAAAAAATACCAGGCTTAAGGCATTTATTTTTTATGCAGGCCATACACACAGGAGTGAAATGGTTAAGACCCCTCCCCCTACAAACACACACACATACACAGGCTATTTAGGGCCCAAGCCCTGAAAGGGCGAAGGCCCTATTGTTTTCCTTGCGATTATTTTTCTTCTCTATTATTATTATAATAATTATTATTTTACTACCTTTTGGGCACTTTTGGGGCCCTTAACGTGCTCGAAAACTCTTGAAACTTTGCACACGGGTCAGAACCCGCGGCCATCAGAGCCGGGCTGAAGCTGGTACCTGGGCGTGGCAGGGGGGCTCGTCAGCGCCCCCTGGAACGGGGTCCGAACACTCGGTCCATAACTCAAACACGCTTGCATGTAATAATATGAAACTCGGTACACATGTTGATCTCATCGTTTCATCTATACCTCGCGCTCTTACTTTTTACCCCAGCCCAACAGGAAGTCGGCTATTGAGGTTTGTTTGTAAAACGCTCGCAATGGTATTTGAAATACTCCTCCTAGAGCTTTGATCCACATTCGACGAAACTCGGTCAGCGTGAAGTCAAGACATTGAGGATGAAAGTTTGCGAGGGGATTTTTGATATCTCGAACGGTTTGTCCGTGGCGAGGAAACGAAATCATGGCGAGAAACGTGAAACAGGAAGTGTGTTATAACTTCAGCATACATTAACTGATCTTGATGAAACTTCAGCAGTGTGCTCGCTGTAAGAGGACGATCACATGGATGTGACTATTGTGAGTAAAAGTTATAGCGCCACCAACTGGCAGCAGGAAGTGTGTCACTTTCAAAATGCTTTGAAATCACCCTTTTATTTTTACCCGATTTGCTTCAAACTTCATCTGTATAATGTAAACATACGGCAGATGTAGACCTGTGAATGGATTCTTGATATCTTTGAAACTGTTGCCGTGGCGACGCATCAAACTTTGCCCTTCTTTTAGGATGCTTTTAGGATGCTTTTGAGACCCTTAGCATGCTTCAAATTGCATGAAACTCGACAGACACATCACATTTATTAGCCAGTAGACATGTGCAAAGTTGCAGAAACGGGCGTGGTGAGGGCTCAGTAGCGCCACCTTTTGACAAAAGTGGGGTGGTTAGTTTTAACTAGAGTTACAAAAATTGGTATGTATATTGTACTCCTCGAGCCGGACAACTTTCTAATTGACACTTATTAGCTAGGACCCACAGAAACTCAGATATTTTTGTTTGAATATGGCCACTCTGAGCCTTTGGCTGGCTGGCTGGCTGTCTGTGTGTGTGTGTGTGTGCAGGGGGAGGGGGCTTAACCATTTCACTGCTGTGTGTATGACCTGCATAAAGAAAATACATTTCTCAAGCCTGGTATTTTTTAAATAAGTTTTTATTTTTATTTTTTATAAGTAAAGACATATAACTAGTTTAATTGTAGTGTATTGACAATAGTTTTATATAATTAGTTTATTAATCAGATTAACTTGGTCAATAAACTTGGTCTGAAAATTTGGTCCATAAATCAAACACACTTGCATGTAATAATATGAAACTTGGTACACATATAGATCTCATCGTTTCATATATACTTCACACTCTTACTTTTTACCCCAGCCCAACAGGAAGACGGCTATTTAGGGTTGTGTTTAAAACACATGCAATGGAATTTAAAGTATTGCTCCTAGAGCACTGAACCAAATTCGACAAAACTCGATCAGCGTGAAGTCAAGACATTAAGGATGAAAAGGTGCCAAGGGATTTTTTATATCTCGAACGGTTTGGCCGTGGCGAGGAAACGAAATTATGGCGAGAAACATGAAACAGGATGTGTGTTATAACTTCAGCATACATTAACTGATCTTGATGAAACTTCAGCAGTGTTTTCGCTGTAAGAGACCGATCACATGGATGTGACTATTGTGAGTCAAAATTATAGCGCCACCAACTGGCACCAGGAAGTGTGTCACTTTAAAAATGCTTCGAAACCACTCTCTTATTTTTAACCGATTTGCTTCAAACTTCATCTGTATAATGTAAATACACGGCAGATGTAGACCTGTGAATGAATTTTTGATATCTTTGATACTGTTGCCGTGGCAACGAATCAAACTTTAACATTCTTTTTTGATGCTTTTGGGACTCTTAGCATGCTTGAAATTGCTTGAAACTCAACAGATAAATCACATTTATTAGCCAGTAGACATGTGCAACTATGGCAAAAGATTAAAGTAATGTCAAAAAAGTAAACACTAAAAGCCTCATATCTTCTAAAAATGTAATTACACATCATTTGTTTCTAAATTAAATTATACAAATATTATAACTTCCCCAATTTTTCCTTTTTTTCATTTAAGAATTATGTTTACGTTCAAAAACAGCCAGAATTGTTGTAAAATTCATAAAAAAAATAATAATCTGAGTCATACGTAGTGCTATACTGCCCTCTTGTGTTCAATATCAGGTAGGCCTATTGTGTATATTCCCAACGGTTAATCAACGTGTGACTCCGCTGGGACTTTTAGAGTTTTTAAATCGCTTACTTAAAACCGAAAGTCAAAATACGGATGTCCGCACAAGGTAATGGTGTGGAGTAGAGCGAGCGTTTTAAATAAATTCCTATTAAGTAGGATTGAACTAAACAGAAAGAATGTTCACTCTGTTCTGCTGGTTCCTCGCTGGTGGATCATATGATTATTTTGTCGTAATCTATGACAAAAATGCTATTATAAACCATAATAATAGATAATACACATTGCTCTTATTTTTGAAAAATACATTCATGAAAAACAAGATAACAAAAATCATACAAAAATATAGCCATGGCTGCTATAAATGTTTGAAATGCATAGGACAGATGTTTAATGACGCAGCAACATATAATTGAAAGGCAATTAATAATCTGTCATTACGTCACTGCATTATGATATTACGGCTGTAATACGGTGCAGCACAAAGCACTTATGTGCATCCCGAGCGGAGAATGATGTGCTTGAAGCCACATGAAGTTACAGCGCATTGAGTCCGTATTGAAAAGTTCAAAGCACAAAGGAAATACATATTTATGAACAGTGTATTATACATTATCTATCTATGCAATAGTTTATTGAGCCTTTTCTTTTAAAGGTTTTAAATTTCAATTACTGTGTGCGTGAAGAACAATTATAGTGCTCTGACTCTAGTGTTGTGATCTAACCGACAGCGTCCGACACCCGGTAGAAAGTAACACGATTAAGTTACAGCAATAAAGTCCAGCAAGAAAAAGTTTCTTCATTCGAAAATATAGACCTTTAGACCTTTATCTTAAAGATCCAGTATAATAGGATTAACATTGAATCATTGAAGATCGTTTTATCATTGACTGTAACCGAATGTGACGTGCTGTTTGAATGCTGAATGGAGAATGACTGACAGGCGCAGAGAGGGAAAAGTTTACGTGTTCTTGAATTTAATGACTTAAATATTAATTTCTATATCACATAATAGCTTCAGAACACTTATAATACAGTACACAAAAACGTTATGGTACTTTAGAAAGTTTTTGTGCCTTTGTGCCTAACATAGAATAGTATATGCACAATATAGAATTTGAATCAGCCTCGTCAAAGATGGCAGTGTCAGAGCCGATACCGATCCTGAGTATCTAATCGGCGCACTTCTTTTCAACAGTCAAATTGAAATTGAAATTGAAATTGCTTGAAACTCAACAGATACATCACATTTATTAGCCAGTAGACATGTGCAAAGTTTCAGAAACGGGCATGGTGCAAGGACTAAATAGCGCCACCTTTTGACAAAAGTGGGGTTGTTAGTTTTATCTACAGTTACAAAAATCGTTATATACATTGTACTCCTCAAGCCGGACAACTTTCTATTACATAGTCATTAGCTCGGACCAAGAGGAAGTCAGATATTTTGGTTTGAATATGGTGAGCCTCTCTCTGAGCCTACGTCCCTGTATGGCAAGCCCTTTTAACATTTAAAAGCAAAGTTTGCCTATCCGGAATTAACATTGTAGATATCAACAACGTCTTTCTGTCTATTCGTAATTACATTTTGGATAGTTTGTATTATCATTTAAGATATCTGTAACATAATTGTAACTAGTCGAAATGACAGAGTATGGCAAGCCGTTTTAACATTTAATCATAAAAGGGCCAAAGCCTTCGGCACCGCCACCCGGGTGCCTTTAGGTAACTAAAGGAACCGGGGTTGCGGTGCCACCGGCTTGGGCCCGCCATCGCTGCTCGCAGCTATATTTATTATTATTATTTTGTAACCTTTTGGGCATTTTTGGGGCCCTTAACGTGCTCGAAAACTCTTGAAACTTTGCACATGGGTCAGAACCCGCGGCCATCAGAGCCGGGCTGAAGCTGGTACCCGGGCGTGGCAGGGCGGCTCGTCAGCGCCCCCTGGAACGGGGTCCGAACACTTGGTCCATAACTCAAACACGTTTGTATATAATAATATGAAACTCGGTGCACATGTTGATCTCATAGTTTCATCTATACCTCGCGCTTTTACTTTTTACCCCAGCCCAACAGGAAGTCGGCTATTGAGGTTTGTTTGTAAAACGCTCGCAATGGAATGTTAAATACTCCTCCTAGAGCTTTGATCCAAATTCGACAAAACTCGGTCAGCATGAAGTCAAGACATTGAGGATGAAAGTTTGCGAGGGGATTTTTGATATCTCGAACGGTTTGGCCGTGGCGAGGAAACGAAATCATGACGAGAAACGTGAACCAGGAAGTGTGTTATAACTTCAGCATACATTAACTGATCTTGATGAAACTTCAGCAGTGTGTTCGCTGTAAGAGGACGATCAAATGGATGTGACTATTGTGAGTCAAAGTTATAGCGCCACCAACTGGCAGCAGGAAGTGTGTCACTTTCAAAATGCTTTGATATCACCCTTTTATTTTTACCCGATTTGCTTCAAACGTCATCTGTATAATGTAAACATACGGCAGATGTAGACCTGTGAATGGATTCTTGATATCTTTGAAACTGTTGCCGTGGCGACGCATCAAACATTACCATTCTTTTAGGATGCTTTTGAGACCCTTAGCATGCTTGAAATTGCATGAAACTCGACAGACACATCACATTTATTAGCCAGTAGACACGTGCAAAGTTTCAGAAACGGGCGTGGTGAGGGCTCAGTAGCGCCACCTTTTGACAAAAGTGGGGTTGTTAGTTTTATCTACAGTTACAAAAATCGGTATGTATATTGTACTCCTCGAGCCGGACAACTTTCTAATTGACACTCATTAGCTAGGACCCACAGAAAGTCAGATATGTTTGTTTGAATGTGGTCTTGCTGAATCTGAGCCTACATCTCTATCTTTGCCTGTCTGTGTATGTGTGTGTGTTTGTAGGGGGAGGGGTCTTAACCATTTCACTCCTGTGTGTATGGCCTGCATAAAAAATAAATGCCTTAAGCCTGGTATTTTTTTAAATAAGTTTTTTATTTTTTATAAGTAAAGGCATATAACCAGTTTAATTGTAGTGCATTAATAGTTTTATATAATTAGTTTATTAATTAAATTAACTTGGTCCATAAACTTGATCTGAAAATTTGGTCCATAAATCAAACACACTTGCATGTAATAATATGACTTGAGTGTTAATCACATCATGTTTTCAGTTTGAATATAAAATATATAAATTATGTAAAAAAAATAAAGTTGATCCAGCTGGAGCGCAGGCTGAGAATAGCGCTGTCATGACTGGATCAGAGATCATCAGTCATGCCCTCTCATACCTTACGCACACCACGCCCACTTACATCAGATCACATCAACATGTCAGCCGGAGGGATACCGAGGGTCGCTTTCGGATTTAAGAATTTCTTACAACAAGATGGCAAAAGAACAGCGCTTTGCAAGACATGCAACGTTAAGATCGCGGACAGTCAGATGACAACCTCCAATTTCGTCCGTCATTTGAAGAGCCATTCTGCCCGTAAGTGCTTGTCAATTTGTTAATGTTATCTGGTTAGCTCGTTCGTAGTTAGCTAGCTAATGTAAGTTAAAGGAGAACTCCGGCGCAAAATTACACATTTACCTAGTCAACCGTTATCTGAGATTTGTTTTCATGACTGCCGAATGTAAATAGTTTTATCTATAAAAACAGTTTAGCCTATAAGTGACGTCCGACATTCTGCATATTGTGTTATTTTGTTAAGCCCCACTAAAGGCATAAAAAACTGTAAAGCACAATCAAGTTTTCACACTATATTCCAAGACTTCTAAAGTCATTTAATAGCTTAATGTGTGGTAAAATTAATATTTTAGTCTCTAAGTTAAAGTTAACGGAAAGTCATCTCGCCTCAGTCATTCTCCATGCATCAGCATTAGCGCGTCGCGTTCGGTTGCGACAGTAACACGACGACACTCTCTTCAAGATCAATGTTCCCAATATTATACTTTATTTGTAGATAAGGCATAAAGGTCTATGATTTGCATAAAATGACTATCTTGCTGGAGTGGAGTTTATTGCCCTTTAGAATACACTAAGCATTAGTGCTGCACGATTAATTATATCGCAGTCGTAATAGCGATCTCAAACCTATGCAATTATATAACGCAAAATGCCGCGATTTTATATGAAATAAACAAAGTAGGGCTATTAGCGCAGCATCTCGTCTTTTTTGTCATCCTTTGACTAGTGTTACAAGATCCCCCTCTTATTGGTTCAAATGCCTTTTCGCATTTTGCACGACAAGAAGTGAAAAGCTGCCTGTGAGTGCCCTAGATTAGAATAGATGAGACTCGCATAATGCGCATGCACTGACCGTGTGCCAGCCCAGAATAAACAGTTCTCTTTCGAGCTTGAACGAACCCGGGTGGCGGTGCCGAAGGCTTTGGCCCTTTTATGATTAAATGTTAAAACGGCTTGCCATACTCTGTCATTTCGACTAGTCACAATTATGTTACAGATATCTTAAATGATAATACAAACTATCCAAAATGTAATTACGAATAGACAGAAAGACGTTGTTGATATCTACAATGTTAATTCCGGACAGGCAAACTTAGCTTTTAAATGTTAAAAGGGCTTGCCATACAGGGACGTAGGCTCAGAGAGAGGCTCACCATATTCAAACCAAAATATCTGACTTCCTCTTGGTCCGAGCTAATGACTATGTATTAGAAAGTTGTCCGGCTTGATGAGTACAATGTATATAGCGATTTTTGTAACTGTAGATAAAACTAACAACCCCACTTTTGTCAAAAGGTGGCGCTATTTAGTCCTTGCACTATGCCCGTTTCTGAAACTTTGCACATGTCTACTGGCTAATAAATGTGATGTATCTGTTGAGTTTCAAGCAATTTCAATTTCAATTTCAAATTTGAATGTTGAAAAGAAGTGCGCCGATTAGATACTCAGGATCGGTATCGGCTCTGACACTGCCATCTTTGACGAGGCTGATTCAAATTCTATATTGTGCATATATACTATTCTATGTTAGGCACAAAGGCACAAAAACTTTCTAAAGTACCATAAAGTTTTTGTGTACTGTATTATTAGTGTTCTGAAGCTATTATGTGATATAGAAATTAATATTTAAGTCATTAAATTCAAGAACACGTAAACTTTTCCCTCTCTGCGCCTGTCAGTCATTCTCCATTCAGCATTCAAACAGCACGTCACATTCGGTTACAGTCAATGATGAAACGATCTTCAAGATGATTGAATGTTAATCCTATTATACTGGATCTTTAAGATAAAGGTCTAAAGGTCTATATTTTCGAATGAAGAAACTTTTTCTTGCTGGACTTTATTGCTGTAACTTAACCGTGTTACTTTCTACCGGGTGTCGGACGCTGTCGGTTAGATCACAACACTAGAGTCAGAGCACTATAATTGTTCTTCACGCACACAGTAACTGAAATTTAAAACCTTTAAAAGAAAAGGCTCAATAAACTATTGCATAGATAGATAATGTATAATACACTGTTCATAAATATGTATTTCCTTTGTGCTTTGAACTTTTCAATACGGACTCACTGCGCTGTAACTTCATGTGGCTTCAAGCACATCATTCTCCGCTCGGGATGCACATAAGTGCTTTGTGCTGCACCGTATTGGAGCCGTAATATCATAATGCAGTGACGTAATGACAGATTATTAATTGCCTTTCAATTATATGTTGCTTTATAGCAGCCATGGCTATATTTTTTTTAATGATTTTTGTTATCTTGTTTTTCATGAATGTATTTTTCAAAAATAAGAGCAATGTGTATTATCTATTATTAATATGGTTTATAATAGCATTTTTGTCATAGATTATGACAAAGTAATCATATGATCCACCAGCGAGGAACCAGCAGAACAGAGTGAACATTCTTTCTGTTTAGTTCAATCCTACTTAATAGGAATTTATTTAAAATGCTCGCTCTACTCCACACCATTAATGTCTTGTGCGGACATCCGTATTTCGACTTTCGGTTTTAAGTGAGCGATTTAAAAGCTCCCAAGTCCCAGCGGAGTCACACGTTGATTAACCGGTGGGAATATACACAATAGGCCTACCTGATATTGAACACAAGAGGGCAGTATAGCACTACGTATGACTCAGATTATTATTTTTTTTATGAATTTTACAACAATTCTGGCTGTTTTTGAACGTAAACATAATTCTTAAATGAAAAAAAGGAAAAATTGGGGAAGTTATAATATTTGTATAATTTAATTTAGAAACAAATGATGTATAATTACATTTTTAGAAGATATGAGGCTTTTAGTGTTTACTTTTTTGACATTACTTTAATCTTTTGCCATAGTTGCACATGTCTACTGGCTAATAAATGTGATGTATCTGTTGAGTTTCAAGCAATTTCAAGCATGCTAAGAGTCCCAAAAGCATCAAAAAAGAATGTTAAAGTTTGATTCGTTGCCACGGCAACAGTATCAAAGATATCAAAAATTCATTCACAGGTCTACATCTGCCGTGTATTTACATTATACAGATGAAGTTTGAAGCAAATCGGTTAAAAATAAGAGAGTGGTTTCAAAGCATTTTGAAAGTGACACACTTCCTGCTGCCAGTTGGTGGCGCTATAATTTTGACTCACAATAGTCACATCCATGTGATCGGTCTCTTACAGCGAAAACACTGCTGAAGTTTCATCAAGATCAGTTAATGTATGCTGAAGTTATAACACACATCCTGTTTCATGTTTCTCGCCATAATTTCGTTTCCTCGCCACGGACAAACCGTTCGAGATATAAAAAATCCCTTGGCACCTTTTCATCCTTAATGTCTTGACTTCACGCTGATCGAGTTTTGTCGAATTTGGTTCAGTGCTCTAGGAGCAATACTTTAAATTCCATTGCATGTGTTTTAAACACAACCCTAAATAGCCGTCTTCCTGTTGGGCTGGGGTAAAAAGTAAGAGTGTGAAGTAGGCTATATATGAAACGATGAGATCTATATGTGTACCAAGTTTCATATTATTACATGCAAGTGTGTTTGATTTATGGACCAAATTTTCAGACCAAGTTTATTGACCAAGTTAATCTGATTAATAAACTAATTATATAAAACTATTGTCAATGCACTACAATTAAACTAGTTATATGTCTTTACTTATAAAAAACAAAAATAAAAACTTATTTAAAAAATACCAGGCTTGAGAAATGTATTTTCTTTATGCAGGTCATACACACAGCAGTGAAATGGTTAAGCCCCCTCCCCCTGCACACACACACACACACAGGCACACACACACACACAGACAGCCAAAGACAGCCAAAGACACAGAGACATGTAGGCTCAGAGTGACCATATTCAAACAAAAATATCTGAGTTTCTGTGGGTCCTAGCTAATAAGTGTAAATTAGAAAGTTGTCCGGCTCGAGGAGTACAATATACATACCAATTTTTGTAACTCTAGTTAAAACTAACAACCCCACTTTTGTCAAAAGGTGGCGCTACTGAGCCCTCACCACGCCCGTTTCTGAAACTTTGCACATGTCTACTGGCTAATAAATGTGATGTGTCTGTCGAGTTTCATGCATTTTGAAGCATGCTAAGGGTCTCAAAAGCATCCTAAAAGCATCCTAAAAGAAGGGTAAAGTTTGATGCGTCGCCACGGCAACAGTTTCAAAGATATCAAGAATCCATTCACAGGTCTACATCTATCGTATGTTTACATTATACAGATGAAGTTTGAAGCAAATCGGGTAAAAATAAAAGGGTGATATCAAAGCATTTTGAAAGTGACACACTTCCTGCTGCCAGTTGGTGGCGCTATAACTTTGACTCACAATAGTCACATCCATGTGATCGTCCTCTTACAGCGAACACACTGCTGAAGTTTCATCAAGATCGGTTGATGTGTGCTGAAGTTATGATACACTTCCTGTTTCACGTTTCTCGCCATGATTTTGTTTCCTCGCCACGGCCAAACCGTTCGAGATATCAAAAATCCCCTCGCAAACTTTCATCCTCAATGTCTTGACTTCACGCTGACCGAGTTTCGTCGAATTTGGATCAAAGCTCTAGGAGGAGTATTAAAAATTCCATTGCGAGTGTTTTACGAACAACCCTAAATAGCCGACTTCCTGTTGGGCTGGGGTGAAAAGTAAAAGCACGAGGTATAGATGAAACGATGAGATCAACATGTGTACCGAGTTTCATATTATTACATGCAAGCGTGTTTGATTTATGGACCAAGTGTTCGGACCCCGTTCCAGGGGGCGCTGTCTAGCCCCCCTGCCACGCCCGGGTACCATCTTCAGCCCGGCCCTGATGGCCGCGGGTTCTGACCCGTGTATAATATTGGGAACATTGATCTTGAAGAGAGTGTCGTCGTGTTACTGTCGCAACCGAACGCGACGCGCTAATGCTGATGCATGGAGAATGACTGAGGCGAGATGACTTTCCGTTAACTTTAACTTAGAGACTAAAATATTAATTTTACCACACATTAAGCTATTGAATGACTTTAGAAGTCTTGGAATATAGTGTGAAAACTTGATTGTGCTTTACAGTTTTTTATGCCTTTAGTGGGGCTTAACAAAATAACACAATATGCAGAATGTCGGACGTCACTTATAGGCTAAACTGTTTTTATAGATAAAACTATTTACATTCGGCAGTCATGAAAACAAATCTCAGATAACGGTTGACTAGGTAACAATGTGTAATTTTGCGCCGGAGTTCTCCTTTAACTTACATTAGCTAGCTAACTACGAACGATTTCGACTAGTCACAATTATGTTACAGATATCTTAAATGATAATACAAACTATCCAAAGTGTAACGACTAGACAGAAAGACTTTGTTGATATCTACAATGTTAATTCCGGACAGGCAAACTTAGCTTTTAAATGTTAAAAGGGCTTGCCATACAGGGACGTAGGCTCAGAGAGAGGCTCACCATATTCAGACCAAAATATCTGACTTCCTCTTGGTCCGAGCTAATGACTATGTATTAGAAAGTTGTACGGCTTGAGGAGTACAATGTATATACCGATTTTTGTAACTGTAGATAAAACTAACAACCCCACTTTTAAGTATATATATGGTGCCTTTAGTGTTATTCTGCACGACGTGCAAAAACTTAACCCCCGCTTTTTTAAGTATATATATATATATATATATATATATATATAAAGAGGGTTATTCTGCACGACGTGCAAAAACTTAACCTCCGCATTGACTGTCGAAGAGAAGTGTGCAGAAGAGCTTGCAACAGTGAGGGCTTTGCAAAATATATATACATACAAACACACACACACACACACATATAAATGAGGTTAGTGTTTTACAATATTAAGGAAAGCAAATGTATTGAAATATAGCACATTAATTTTAAATTCATTCAGCTTCAATTACCAATTTGTAGTTTACCAATTTATCTTACTTTTATTTAAAGCAAACTATACATTTAAAAGATTAGGGTTATATGCATATTTTGTCTTTTAAAAAAATACAAAATTGTTATGCAAAAAGATAAGGACTTGCAGAAAAAATCTACAGTCAGCCACACACACACACACACATAAACGCAGACACCAGCAACCCCCCCCTCCCTCTTCCCCATACAGACACTGATAGAGACAAGATACACATCCAAACTGCAATATCTGACTTTCTTTTGGTCTGAGCTTCTTACTGTTAATTAGAAAGTTGATCGGCTTGACAAGAACAATATACGTGGCATGTTTTGTAACTGTAGGTAAAACGAGCAAAGTTAACACATTTTATGTGTCCTTTTTTAGTCATAAAATTATTTTCCTCGCCACGGCCAAACCGTTCGAGATATCAAAAATCCGTCCGGAATTGAGCATCCTCAATGTCTTGACTTCATGCACACCGAGTATGGTGGTGATTGGTAAACACATGTGTTGTAATTTGATGTATTTCTCCCAGGAGATTTATTCAAACAACACATAATTCCCAACTTCCATTTGAACTGTCTTAAAACTTAGAGCAGAGATGGGCGCAGGTCACGCAAGTCTCAAGTAAGTCTCAAGTCTTAACCGTCAAGTCTCAAGTAAGTCCCAAGTATTTTTTTGGGGGGGGGGGCAAGTCAAGTCAAGTCACAGGCTATGTCAAGTCAAGTCAAGTCTTGTAGTAGGTTAAGTCAAGTGCAAGTCAAGTCACCTTATTATTTTAATTTTACATGCAGAATCTGATCTTAATAAAATGAAAAGACAAGATAAGTATTTGCCAGTAAATTACACTAATTTGCATTGTAAATACTCATGTTCAGTAAAATACACCATGGAATCAAACAAAATTGTAACTTCATAAAATTATTTATTTTTCACTTCTGCCAACAGTGTGTTTGAAATGTTTTAAATTTTCAACATTGAGTCCATAAAACAAATAACAGCTTAACATCCTACAGACTCTCTGAACACCTTCCTCTCTCTCAAACACAGTTTACAAACAATATTAAACTTTGTTACATTTCTCTCTCTCTCTCTCTCTCTCTCTCTCTCTCTCTCTCTCTCTCTCTCTCTCTCTCTCTCTCTCTCTCTCTCTCTCTCACACACACAGTGGCGGTTCTAGACCATTTCAACTGGGGGGGCCAAGCTGGGGCCAGTTGTACTGTTAGAGGGGCCAGTTACATTTAGACCTTATCATTTTCTGCACTGCACTGAATGCATAAATAAGCAAAATACCATGTTTATAATTATCCAACAATTTGCATTTCCATTATATTTTTACATTTGCATTACATATATCAGTCTGTATTTGAATTTCCATTTTATTTTTTTACATTGAATATACAGTATGTATATATATATATATATATATATATATATATATATATATAATTTTTTACAAATTAATCTACGATTTTTGTGGGTTTTTTTTTTTTTTTTTTTTTTGCAAAAAGATCAGCAAATTATCCTCTAAACTGGCCTTTTTAGGGGGCTTTCCTCTCAGGGTGAATGAGCTTTTTTATAATTGTTTTTTTCCTGACATCTTTGAAAGACAGAAGCAATAATTAATGCATCCTTGGCCAGGATATAATTATAAAATATGACATGATTTTAAAAGTGACCTATAATATCGACTATGCAATACACTTTAATTTATCTAGTGCTAATAAAATTATTAAGCCTATTTGGAGAGAGAGATGTTTTAAAATCGACTATGCATTACACTTTAATTTATCTAGTGCTAATAAAATTATTAAGCCTATTTGGAGAGAGAGATGTTTATAATGTGACAATATGTCAGTCATCGTGATTCGTGTAATAAGATGACTAGGCCTAGACTACTTGTTCTGAGCAGGTGTTGTCAGTGAACAGGCTGTAAAACTGTTGTCTAAGTTACAGACTGATACTAATTAAATGGGAAACGAATCGATTACCTAACGTAACCTCGGTTCTCTCTAGATGAGGGAACGAGCATTGCGTAAGCTAGCTTACGCTACGGGAAAGATTCATCTTACATCAGTCAAGTTGTCATAGTTTTTGTCAAACAAGTTGTGAATTTGTTGTAACATTAAAACAGGAGATCATGACTTACTCCGTGCTCCAAGTGATGTTCGGAGCTCCAGTGATTAGTTTCATCTGTGGGACGGGTGAAGAAACTTTCGGAAGATGTAACAGAATCATATGAACAATTCCAGGATATGCTTTTTTTCATTGGTTGTTGCGTTAAATTTTACCCAGATACAATAGTGCCCTTTTCTGATTGGCTATTAAGTAGCACTTCTCTTTTTTTGATTGGCTGATGCGTAGCAGGGTCGACTGCTGAACTCCAGGCGAGACGCGCTTGATTCTCACGTGAGAGCGGCGCGGCCAGAGAAATTGCGTATATTAAATATATTAATAGTTTTTCCGCATGAGAAATACAATGTGTGACGGGAGTGTGAGACAAAAGACTGAAACGAGTGACTGTCATGCTCAATGCGTGACACACTATAAAAAAAATATTTCACACTGACTCCACATTTAGGGGGGCCACAAGGGGGTCCAAGCTTGTTGTCGCAGGGGCACTGGCCCCCCCAGGCCCCCGCCTAGAACCGCCACTGCTCACACACACACACACACACACACACACACACTTTCTCTCTCTCTCAAGAAGCAAAAACATGACTGCTAAAGGTTGTATCAGCGATGGCGGGGTAACATCACTTAACATCACGAGTGATATTCCCTTAGGCCACGCCCCCTTGTCTCCCCAAAGTATTATAAGCAATCATGCGCATCCCGTGTGCAGAATGATGCACTTGAAGCAACACCAAGTCACAGCACGCAACGCTTCACATTGAAAAGAACATAGCGAAGGGATGGTATCTATAATCTATGCTTAGTAGGGCTGCACGATTTGGGAAAATGTCATATTGCCATTATTGAGCCAATATTGCAATTGCGATTTGCGACTCCGATATAATAAAATGGTTTCATGAGTCCAACTTGCTTGGTTCTAAAGTAAAATGCACACACAGATTAATGTTTATTTCTCAACTCAAACTAAAAACAACAACAACAACAATAAATGATTGATAACACCTATAATGATCAATAAACCATCAACCAAACCAACATTACAGTGATTCCATCAATTGAAAGCCATCAACTTTTTAAAAAATTATTAGGCTTAAAAAAAATATATAACAGCTTTTAAATTAAGTGAACTTCAAACAATCCCCACATAAACCCATAATAAAAAAACCTGTGCCCTTCCTGTCTTAACAGGTACAGAAATTGAATAAAGTTATCAAACAGTCTGCGCTGCCTGAATCATAAATTATATATATATAATAATCCTTATTAAAGCTACAAAAGTTCTTTACTCAAGATCAGTGAGTAATTTTCTAATTTCCCTTTGTTCTTTTAACTTTACTGAAAGAACGCTTTATTCGCTGCTGGCCCTTTAAGAGCACCCGTTGCCGAGACGCGGATCTCACACGCGCCTCATAGCACAACCCTTTCATCCATAGACTTTTCTTATGTTATGAAGATACTAGACAAAACCACATTTTGGCATAATTGTGTGTGCTATTGTTCGTTCAAGCTCGAAAGAGAACTGTTTATTCTGGGCTGGCACACGGTCAGTGCATGCGCATTATGCGAGTCTCATCTATTCTAATCACACGGCAGCTTTTCACTTCTTGTCGTGCAAAATGCGAAAAGGCATTTGAACCAATAAGAGGGGGATCTTGTAACACTAGTCAAAGGATGACAAAAAAGAAGAGATGCTGCGCTAATAGCCCTACTTTGTTTATTTCATATAAAATCGCGGCATTTTGCGTTATATAATTGCATAGGTTTGAGATCGCTATTACGACTGCGATATAATTAATCGTGCAGCACTAATGCTTAGTGTATTCTAAAGGGCAATAAACTCCACTCCAGCAAGATAGTCATTTTATGCAAATCATAGACCTTTATGCCTTATCTACAAATAAAGTATAATATTGGGAACATTGATCTTGAAGAGAGTGTCGTCGTGTTACTGTCGCAACCGAACGCGACGCGCTAATGCTGATGCATGGAGAATGACTGAGGCGAGATGACTTTCCGTTAACTTTAACTTAGAGACTAAAATATTAATTTTACCACACATTAAGCTATTGAATGACTTTAGAAGTCTTGGAATATAGTGTGAAAACTTGATTGTGCTTTACAGTTTTTTATGCCTTTAGTGGGGCTTAACAAAATAACACAATATGCAGAATGTCGGACGTCACTTATAGGCTAAACTGTTTTTATAGATAAAACTATTTACATTCGGCAGTCATGAAAACAAATCTCAGATAACGGTTGACTAGGTAACAATGTGTAATTTTGCGCCGGAGTTCTCCTTTAACTTACATTAGCTAGCTAACTACGAACGAGCTAACCAGATAACATTAACAAATTGACAAGCACTTACTGGGCACAGTGGGCAGAATGGCTCTTCAAATGACGGACGAAATTGGAGGTTGTCATCTGACTGTCCGCGATCTTAACGTTGCATGTCTTGCAAAGCGCTGTTCTTTTGCCATCTTGTTGTAAGAAATTCTTGAATCCAAAAGCGACGACGACCCTCGTTATCCCTCCGGCTGACATGTTGATGTGATCTGATGTAAGTGGGCGTGGTGTGCGCGTAAGGTATGAGAGGGCATGACTGATGATCTCTGATCCAGTCATGACAGCGCTATTCTCAGCCTGCGCTCCAGCTGGATCAACTTTATTTTTTTTACATAATTTATATATTTTATATTCAAACTGAAAACATGATGTGATTAACACTCAAGTCATATTATTACATGCAAGTGTGTTTGATTTATGGACCAAATTTTCAGATCAAGTTTATGGACCAAGTTAATTTAATTAATAAACTAATTATATAAAACTATTAATGCACTACAATTAAACTGGTTATATGCCTTTACTTATAAAAAATAAAAAACTTATTTAAAAAAATACCAGGCTTAAGGCATTTATTTTTTATGCAGGCCATACACACAGGAGTGAAATGGTTAAGACCCCTCCCCCTACAAACACACACACATACACAGACAGGCAAAGACAGAGATGTAGGCTCAGATTGAGCAAGACCACATTCAAACAAACATATCTGACTTTCTGTGGGTCCTAGCTAATGAGTGTCAATTAGAAAGTTGTCCGGCTCGAGGAGTACAATATACATACCGATTTTTGTAACTGTAGATAAAACTAACAACCCCACTTTTGTCAAAAGGTGGCGCTACTGAGCCCTCACCACGCCCGTTTCTGAAACTTTGCACGTGTCTACTGGCTAATAAATGTGATGTGTCTGTCGAGTTTCATGCATTTTGAAGCATGCTAAGGGTCTCAAAAGCATCCTAAAAGCATCCTAAAAGAAGGGTAAAGTTTGATGCGTCGCCACGGCAACAGTTTCAAAGATATCAAGAATCCATTCACAGGTCTACATCTGCCGTATGTTTACATTATACATATGAAGTTTGAAGCAAATCGGGTAAAAATAAAAGGGTGATATCAAAGCATTTTGAAAGTGACACACTTCCTGCTGCCAGTTGGTGGCGCTATAACTTTGACTCACAATAGTCACATCCATGTGATCGTCCTCTTACAGCGAACACACTGCTGAAGTTTCATCAAGATCAGTTAATGTATGCTGAAGTTATAACACACTTCCTGTTTCACGTTTCTCGCCATGATTTCGTTTCCTCGCCACGGCCAAACCGTTCGAGATATCAAAAATCCCCACACAAGCTTTCATCCTCAATGTCTTGACTTCACGCTGACCGAGTATCGTCGAATTTGGATCAAAGCTCTAGGAGGAGTATTTCAAATAACATTGCGAGCGTTTTACAAACAAACCTCAATAGCCGACTTCCTGTTGGGCTGGGGTAAAAAGTAAAAGCGCGAGGTATAGATGAAACGATGAGATCAACATGCGTACCGAGTTTCATATTATTACATGCAAGCGTGTTTGAGTTATGGACCAAGTGTTCGGACCCCATTCCAGGGGGCGCTGACGAGCCCCCCTGCCACGCCCGGGTACCATCTTCAGCCCGGCTCTGATGGCCGCGGGTTCTGACCCGTGTGCAAAGTTTCAAGAGTTTCCGAGCATGTTAAGGGCCCCAAAAGTGCCCGAATAGTCGTAAGAAAAATAATAATAATAATAATAATAATAAATATAGCTGCGAGCAGCGATGGCGGGCCCAAGCCGGAGGCACCGCAACCCCGGTTCCTTTAGTTACCGGTGGCGGTGCCGAAGGCTTTGGCCCTTTCATGATTAAATGTTAAAACGGCTTGCCATACTCTGTCATTTCGACTAGTCACAATTATGTTACAGATATCTTAAATGATAATACAAACTATCCAAAGTGTAACAACTAGACAGAAAGACTTTCGGACAGGCAAACTTAGCTTTTAAATGTTAAAAGGGCTTGCCATACAGGGACGTAGGCTCAGAGAGAGGCTCACCATATTCAGACCAAAATATCTGACTTCCTCTTGGTCCGAGCTAATGACTATGTATTAGAAAGTTGTACGGCTTGAGGAGTACAATGTATACTGATTTTTGTAACTGTAGATAAAACTAACAACCCCACTTTTAAGTATATATATGGTGCCTTTAGTGTTATTCTGCACGACGTGCAAAAACTTAACCCCGCTTTTAGTATATAATATATATATATATATATATATATATATATATATATATATATATAAAGAGGTTATTCTGCACGACGTGCAAAAACTTAACCTCCGCATTAACTGTCGAAGAGAAGTGTGCAGAAGAGCTTGTATCAGTGAGGGCTTTGCAAAATAATATACAAACACACACACACACACACATATAAATGAGGTTAGTGTTTTACAATATTAAGGAAAGCAAATGTATTGAAATATAGCACATTAATTTTAAATTCATTCAGCTTCAATTACCAATTTGTAGTTTACCAATTTATCTTACTTTTATTTAAAGCAAACTATACATTTAAAAGATTAGGGTTATATGCATATTTTGTCATTTAAAAAATACAAAATTGTTATGCAAAAAGATAAGGACTTGCAGAAAAAATCTACAGTCAGCCACACACACACACACATAAACGCAGACACCAGCAACCCCCCCCCCCTAATTAAATGGGAAACGAATCGATTACCTAACGTAACCTCGGTTCTCTCTAGATGAGGGAACGAGCATTGCGTAAGCTAGCTTACGCTACGGGAAAGATTCATCTTACATCAGTCAAGTTGTCATAGTTTTTGTCAAACAAGTTGTGAATTTGTTGTAACATTAAAACAGGAGATCATGACTTACTCCGTGCTCTAAGTGATGTTCGGAGCTCTAGTGATTAGTTTCATCTGTGGGACGGGTGAAGAAACTTTCGGAAGATGTAACAGAATCATATGAACAATTCCAGGATATGCTTTTTTCATTGGTTGTTGCGTTAAATTTTACCCAGATACAATAGTGCCCTTTTCTGATTGGCTATTAAGTAGCACTTCTCTTTTTTTGATTGGCTGATGCGTAGCAGGGTCGACTGCTGAACTCCAGGCGAGACGCGCTTGATTCTCACGTGAGAGCGGCGCGGCCAGAGAAATTGCGTATATTAAATATATTATTAATAGTTTTTCCGCATGAGAAATACAATGTGTGACGGGAGTGTGAGACAAAAGACTGAAACGAGTGACTGTCATGCTCAATGCGTGACACACTATAAAAAAAATATTTCACACTGACTCCACATTTAGGGGGCCACAAGGGGGTCCAAGCTTGTTGTCGCAGGGGCACTGGCCCCCCCAGGCCCCCGCCTAGAACCGCCACTGCTCACACACACACACACACACACACACACACTTTCTCTCTCTCTCAAGAAGCAAAAACATGACTGCTAAAGGTTGTATCAGCGATGGCGGGGTAACATCACTTAACATCACGAGTGATATTCCCTTAGGCCACGCCCCCTTGTCTCCCCAAAGTATTATAAGCAATCATGCGCATCCCGTGTGCAGAATGATGCACTTGAAGCAACACCAAGTCACAGCACGCAACGCTTCACATTGAAAAGAACATAGCGAAGGGATGGTATCTATAATCTATGCTTAGTAGGGCTGCACGATTTGGGAAAATGTCATATTGCCATTATTGAGCCAATATTGCAATTGCGATTTGCGACTCCGATATAATAAAATGGTTTCATGAGTCCAACTTGCTTGGTTCTAAAGTAAAATGCACACACAGATTAATGTTTATTTCTCAACTCAAACTAAAAACAACAACAACAACAATAAATGATTGATAACACCTATAATGATCAATAAACCATCAACCAAACCAACATTACAGTGATTCCATCAATTGAAAGCCATCAACTTTTTAAAAAATTATTAGGCTTAAAAAAAATATATAACAGCTTTTAAATTAAGTGAACTTCAAACAATCCCCACATAAACCCATAATAAAAAACATATTTACCTGTGCCCTTCCTGTCTTAACAGGTACAGAAATTGAATAAAGTTATCAAACAGTCTGCGCTGCCTGAATCATAAATTATATATATAATAATCCTTATTAAAGCTACAAAAGTTCTTTACTCAAGATCAGTGAGTAATTTTCTAATTTCCCTTTGTTCTTTTAACTTTACTGAAAGAACGCTTTATTCGCTGCTGGCCCTTTAAGAGCACCCGTTGCCGAGACGCGGATCTCACACGCGCCTCATAGCACAACCCTTTAATCCATAGACTTTTCTTATGTTATGAAGATACTAGACAAAACCACATTTTGGCATAATTGTGTGTGCTATTGTTCGTTCAAGCTCGAAAGAGAACTGTTTATTCTGGGCTGGCACACGGTCAGTGCATGCGCATTATGCGAGTCTCATCTATTCTAATCTAGGGCACTCACAGGCAGCTTTTCACTTCTTGTCGTGCAAAATGCGAAAAGGCATTTGAACCAATAAGAGGGGGATCTTGTAACACTAGTCAAAGGATGACAAAAAAGAAGAGATGCTGCGCTAATAGCCCTACTTTGTTTATTTCATATAAAATCGCGGCATTTTGCGTTATATAATTGCATAGGTTTGAGATCGCTATTACGACTGCGATATAATTAATCGTGCAGCACTAATGCTTAGTGTATTCTAAAGGGCAATAAACTCCACTCCAGCAAGATAGTCATTTTATGCAAATCATAGACCTTTATGCCTTATCTACAAATAAAGTATAATATTGGGAACATTGATCTTGAAGAGAGTGTCGTCGTGTTACTGTCGCAACCGAACGCGACGCGCTAATGCTGATGCATGGAGAATGACTGAGGCGAGATGACTTTCCGTTAACTTTAACTTAGAGACTAAAATATTAATTTTACCACACATTAAGCTATTGAATGACTTTAGAAGTCTTGGAATATAGTGTGAAAACTTGATTGTGCTTTACAGTTTTTTATGCCTTTAGTGGGGCTTAACAAAATAACACAATATGCAGAATGTCGGACGTCACTTATAGGCTAAACTGTTTTTATAGATAAAATTTACATTCGGCAGTCATGAAAACAAATCTCAGATAACGGTTGACTAGGTAACAATGTGTAATTTTGCGCCGGAGTTCTCCTTTAACTTACATTAGCTAGCTAACTACGAACGAGCTAACCAGATAACATTAACAAATTGACAAGCACTTACTGGGCAGAATGACGGACGAAATTGGAGGTTGTCATCTGACTGTCCGCGATCTTAACGTTGCATGTCTTGCAAAGCGCTGTTCTTTTGCCATCTTGTTGTAAGAAATTCTTGAATCCGAAAGCGACCCTCGGTTATCCCTCCGGCTGACATGTTGATGTGATCTGATGTAAGTGGGCGTGGTGTGCGTAAGGTATGAGAGGGCATGACTGATGATCTCTGATCCAGTCATGACAGCGCTATTCTCAGCCTGCGCTCCAGCTGGATCAACTTTATTTTTTTTACATAATTTATATATTTTATATTCAAACTGAAAACATGATGTGATTAACACTCAAGTCATATTATTACATGCAAGTGTGTTTGATTTATGGACCAAATTTTCAGATCAAGTTTATGGACCAAGTTAATTTAATTAATAAACTAATTATATAAAACTATTAATGCACTACAATTAAACTGGTTATATGCCTTTACTTATAAAAAATAAAAAACTTATTTAAAAAAATACCAGGCTTAAGGCATTTATTTTTTATGCAGGCCATACACACAGGAGTGAAATGGTTAAGACCCCTCCCCCTACAAACACACACACATACACAGGCAAAGACAGCAGGCTCAGATTGAGCAAGACCACATTCAAACAAACATATCTGACTTTCTGTGGGTCCTAGCTAATGAGTGTCAATTAGAAAGTTGTCCGGCTCGAGGAGTACAATATACATACCGATTTTTGTAACTGTAGATAAAACTAACAACCCCACTTTTGTCAAAAGGTGGCGCTACTGAGCCCTCACCACGCCCGTTTCTGAAACTTTGCACGTGTCTACTGGCTAATAAATGTGATGTGTCTGTCGAGTTTCATGCAATTTCAAGCATGCTAAGGGTCTCAAAAGCATCCTAAAAGAATGGTAACGTTTGATGCGTCGCCACGGCAACAGTTTCAAAGATATCAAGAATCCATTCACAGGTCTACATCTGCCGTATGTTTACATTATACAGATGAAGTTTGAAGCAAATCGGGTAAAAATAAAAGGGTGATATCAAAGCATTTTGAAAGTGACACACTTCCTGCTGCCAGTTGGTGGCGCTATAACTTTGACTCACAATAGTCACATCCATGTGATCGTCCTCTTACAGCGAACACACTGCTGAAGTTTCATCAAGATCAGTTAATGTATGCTGAAGTTATAACACACTTCCTGTTTCACGTTTCTCGCCATGATTTCGTTTCCTCGCCACGGCCAAACCGTTCGAGATATCAAAAATCCCCTCGCAAACTTTCATCCTCAATGTCTTGACTTCATGCTGACCGAGTTTTGTCGAATTTGGATCAAAGCTCTAGGAGGAGTATTTAACATTCCATTGCGAGCGTTTTACAAACAAACCTCAATAGCCGACTTCCTGTTGGGCTGGGGTAAAAAGTAAAAAGCGCGAGGTATAGATGAAACGATGAGATCAACATGTGCACCGAGTTTCATATTATTACATACAAGCGTGTTTGAGTTATGGACCAAGTGTTCGGACCCCGTTCCAGGGGGCGCTGACGAGCCGCCCTGCCACGCCCGGGTACCAGCTTCAGCCCGGCTCTGATGGCCGCGGGTTCTGACCCATGTGCAAAGTTTCAAGAGTTTTCGAGCACGTTAAGGGCCCCAAAATGCCAAAAAGGTTACAAAATTAATAATAAATATAGCTGCGAGCAGCGATTGCGGGCCCAAGCCGGTGGCAACGCAACCCCGGTGCCTTTAGTTACCTAAACCCCATTTTGTCAAACCCCGGTTGCTCAAACGGCACTGGGGTGGCGGTACCGCCAGCTTTGGCCCTTCATCGCTGCTCGCAAAGCTATATATATATATAAAGCCGGTGGCACCGCCCCTTGGTGCCTTTAGGGTTATTCTGCATGACGTGCAAAAATGTAAGCTCCCGCTTGACTGAGAATGAGGTTTAGGTTTTTAAATTTTAGGAAAACAAATACATTGAAATATAGGACATGAATTTTAAACTCTTTTCAGCTTCAATTACAAATACAATCTTACTTATTTAAAAGAAAACTATACATTTAAAAGATGGGGGTTTATGCATATTTGTCATTTAAAAAATACAAAATTGTTGTGCAACAGACAAGACTTAGAGACAAGGACTTGCAGGAAAAATCACAGCAACCACACACACACACACACACATAAAACACAGACAACAGCCCTCCCTCCCACACACGCCACACGCACACACACACACACACACCACACACAAGACACCAGCAACCCCCCCCCCCCACACACAGACACTGATAGAGACAAGATACACATCCAAAACTACAATATCTGACTTTCTTTTGGTCTGAGCTTCTTACTGTTAAATAGAAAGTTGATCGGCTTGACAAGAACAATATACGTGGCAAGTTTTGTAACTGTAGGTAAAACGAGCAAAGTTAACACATTTTATGTGTCCTTTTTCAGTCATAAAATCATTTCCTCGCCACGGCCAAACCGTTCGAGAAATCAAAAATCCGTCCGGAATTGAGCATCCTCAATGTCTTGACTTCATGCACACCGAGTATGGTGGTGATTGGTAAACACATGCGTTGTAATTTGATGTATTTCTCCTAGGAGATTTATTCAAACAACACATAATTCCCAACTTCCATTTGAACTGTCTTAAAACTTAGAGCAGAGATGGGCGCAGGTCACGCAAGTCTCAAGTAAGTCTCAAGTCTTAACCGTCAAGTCTCAAGTAAGTCCCAAGTATTTTTTTTTGGGGGGGGCAAGTCAAGTCAAGTCACAGGCTATGTCAAGTCAAGTCAAGTCTTGTAGTAGGTTAAGTCAAGTGCAAGTCAAGTCACCTTATTATTTTAATTTTACATGCAGAATCTGATCTTAATAAAATGAAAAGACAAGATAAGTATTTGCCAGTAAATTACAATAATTTGCATTGTAAATACTCATGTTCAGTAAAATACACCATGGAATCAAACAAAATTGTAACTTCATAAAATTATTTATTTTTCACTTCTGCCAACAGTGTGTTTGAAATGTTTTAAATTTTCAACATTGAGTCCATAAAACAAATAACAGCTTAACATCCTACAGACTCTCTGAACACCTTCCTCTCTCTCAAACACAGTTTACAAACAATATTAAACTTTAAACTCTCTCTCTCTCTCTCTCTCTCTCTCTCTCTCTCTCTCTCTCTCTCTCTCTCTCTCTCTCTCTCTCTCTCTCTCTCTCTCTCTCTCTCTCTCACACACAGTGGCGGTTCTAGACCATTTCAACTGGGGGGGCCAAGCTGGGGCCAGTTGTACTGTTAGAGGGGCCAGTTACATTTAGACCTTATCATTTTCTGCACTGCACTGAAGGCATAAATAAGCAAAATACCATGTTTATAATTATCCAACAATTTGCATTTCCATTATATTTTTACATTTGCATTACATATATCAGTCTGTATTTGAATTTCCATTTTATTTTTTTACATTGAATATACAGTATGTATATATATATATATATATATATTTTTACAAATTAATCTACGATTTTTGTGGTTTTTTTTTTTTTTTTTTTTGCAAAAAGATCAGCAAATTATCCTCTAAACTGGCCTTTTTAGGGGGCTTTCCTCTCAGGGTGAATGAGCTTTTTTATAATTGTTTTTTTCCTGACATCTTTGAAAGACAGAAGCAATAATTAATGCATCCTTGGCCAGGATATAATTATAAAATATGACATGATTTTAAAAGTGACCTATAAAATCGACTATGCAATACACTTTAATTTATCTAGTGCTAATACAATTATTAAGCCTATTTGGAGAGAGAGATGTTTTAAAATCGACTATGCATTACACTTTAATTTATCTAGTGCTAATAAAATTATTAAGCCTATTTGGAGAGAGAGATGTTTATAATGTGACAATATGTCAGTCATCGTGATTCGTGTAATAAGATGACTAGGCCTAGACTACTTGTTCTGAGCAGGTGTTGTCAGTGAACAGGCTGTAAAACTGTTGTCTAAGTTACAGACTGATACTAATTAAATGGGAAACGAATCGATTACCTAACGTAACCTCGGTTCTCTCTAGATGAGGGAACGAGCATTGCGTAAGCTAGCTTACGCTACGGGAAAGATTCATCTTACATCAGTCAAGTTGTCATAGTTTTTGTCAAACAAGTTGTGAATTTGTTGTAACATTAAAACAGGAGATCATGACTTACTCCGTGCTCCAAGTGATGTTCGGAGCTCCAGTGATTAGTTTCATCTGTGGGACGGGTGAAGAAACTTTCGGAAGATGTTGTAACAGAATCATATGAACAATTCCAGGATATGCTTTTTTTTTTGGTTGTTGCGTTAAATTTTACCCAGATACAATAGTGCCCTTTTCTGATTGGCTATTAAGTAGCACTTCTCTTTTTTTGATTGGCTGATGCGTAGCAGGGTCGACTGCTGAACTCCAGGCGAGACGCGCTTGATTCTCACGTGAGAGCGGCGCGGCCAGAGAAATTGCGTATATTAAATATATTATTAATAGTTTTTCCGCATGAGAAATACAATGTGTGACGGGAGTGTGAGACAAAAGACTGAAACGAGTGACTGTCATGCTCAATGCGTGACACACTATAAAAAAAATATTTCACACTGACTCCACATTTAGGGGGGCCACAAGGGGGTCCAAGCTTGTTGTCGCAGGGGCACTGGCCCCCCCAGGCCCCCGCCTAGAACCGCCACTGCTCACACACACACACACACACACACACACACTTTCTCTCTCTCTCAAGAAGCAAAAACATGACTGCTAAAGGTTGTATCAGCGATGGCGGGGTAACATCACTTAACATCACGAGTGATATTCCCTTAGGCCACGCCCCCTTGTCTCCCCAAAGTATTATAAGCAATCATGCGCATCCCGTGTGCAGAATGATGCACTTGAAGCAACACCAAGTCACAGCACGCAACGCTTCACATTGAAAAGAACATAGCGAAGGGATGGTATCTATAATCTATGCTTAGTAGGGCTGCACGATTTGGGAAAATGTCATATTGCCATTATTGAGCCAATATTGCAATTGCGATTTGCGACTCCGATATAATAAAATGGTTTCATGAGTCCAACTTGCTTGGTTCTAAAGTAAAATGCACAGATTAATGTTTATTTCTCAACTCAAACTAAAAACAACAACAACAATAAATGATTGATAACACCTATAATGATCAATAAACCATCAACCAAACCAACATTACAGTGATTCCATCAATTGAAAGCCATCAACTTTTTAAAAAATTATTAGGCTTAAAAAAATATATAACAGCTTTTAAATTAAGTGAACTTCAAACAATCCCCACATAAACCCATAATAAAAAACATATTTACCTGTGCCCTTCCTGTCTTAACAGGTACAGAAATTGAATAAAGTTATCAAACAGTCTGCGCTGCCTGAATCATAAATTATATATATAATAATCCTTATTAAAGCTACAAAAGTTCTTTACTCAAGATCAGTGAGTAATTTTCTAATTTCCCTTTGTTCTTTTAACTTTACTGAAAGAACGCTTTATTCGCTGCTGGCTCTTAAGAGCACCCGTTGCCGAGACGCGGATCTCACACGCGCCTCATAGCACAACTCTTTTCATCCATAGACTTTTCTTATGTTATGAAGATACTAGACAAAACCACATTTTGGCATAATTGTGTGTGCTATTGTTCGTTCAAGCTCGAAAGAGAACTGTTTATTCTGGGCTGGCACACGGTCAGTGCATGCGCATTATGCGTATCATCTAATCTAGGGCACTCACAGGCAGCTTTTCACTTCTTGTCGTGCAAAATGCGAAAAGGCATTTGAACCAATAAGAGGGGGATCTTGTAACACTAGTCAAAGGATGACAAAAAAGAAGAGATGCTGCGCTAATAGCCCTACTTTGTTTATTTCATATAAAATCGCGGCATTTTGCGTTATATAATTGCATAGGTTTGAGATTGCTATTACGACTGCGATATAATTAATCGTGCAGCACTAATGCTTAGTGTATTCTAAAGGGCAATAAACTCCACTCCAGCAAGATAGTCATTTTATGCAAATCAGAGACCTTTATGCCTTATCTACAAATAAAGTATAATATTGGGAACATTGATCTTGAAGAGAGTGTCGTCGTGTTACTGTCGCAACCGAACGCGACGCGCTGTGTGAATGCTGATGCATGGAGAATGACTGAGGCGAGATGACTTTCCGTTAACTTTAACTTAGAGACTAAAATATTAATTTTACCACACATTAAGCTATTGAATGACTTTAGAAGTCTTGGAATATAGTGTGAAAACTTGATTGTGCTTTACAGTTTTTTATGCCTTTAGTGGGGCTTAATAACACAATATGCAGAATGTCGGACGTCACTTATAGGCTAAACCAGGGGTTCTCAAACATTTTGGTGCCAGGGACCCCTTTCAGGGGAAAAGATTTCCAAGGACCCCCCTTATATTTATAACCGTTATTAAGCACAAAGTTAATGTCTGAGCGGCTAATGAAATATTCTTGCACAAAATGAATGGTCTCCACCCAGGGTACTATGCAGGAATTTCTAAATAGCCTACTGAGGTCCCAAAAGTGATCTTACTAGGAATCACTTAGGATCCCTCACTTAGGAATTTTTGATGTTCTTGATCTACATGTGCATTTTAATGTGTTTTTAAGGCCCCACAATTGGATATAGATTTAGAAGCATGTCAGTGGGCAGTGGCATACTTTTTTTTTGTCAAGATGTCACGAAACACAATCACATATTCCAAACAGGAATGGCCTTAAAGGAGAAATGTTTCAATGATTAGGCCTATTCTGCACACAAATAAAGCCTATAAATACAATGATAATGGCATTATGTTTAAAAGGTGCGTGCGTTGTTAATTTGAGCTACTGCAATTAGCTAAAAAAAAACATATAGTATATGTTAAATATATGAATCCATAATATTAATCTCATGGGCACAGTATGTTTCTCTTGACCTGCGTTTTCCTTGTTAAACTTGAGCTTGATTAATACTTTGCAAACTGATTGTTTCGGTCGTTTTTTAAAAACTTTTATCTAAAACAGCTGTTTAGTTTATGTTAATGTAGGCCTACATTTTATCCCGTACTTTATGACCGTTGACTGATACGTCGTGCGGGGAACTTTGAGTTCACTCCGACTCAAACATTTTGACATTGAGATGTCGTTGTTAGTCTGCTGAAGCACCTCAGACGAGAAGGTCAGTTATCATCGCGATGTGCATCCTTGCAACCTCAATTGTGGGTACGGCCCTGTCATTATGCACTTTTATTTTGATAATGATCAGACTTCTAATGTCAAATCTACAGTAGCAGTGCTAGAACTGACTATTGTGCGCGCACGCGAGACGCCGGCGCGCGATTACGTGGGAATTTTTCCTCAGCAGTGGAAACAGGAATACTCTTATTTATGGTCATAGATAAGACAAGAGTGCATCATCCGAAACGGTAAAGTGTCCATTTTTTTTATTTGTGTATAGGCTACATTATAAATGACTACAAAATGTCTTGCCTTTTAAAAATACAGAAAACAACCGGATGCGGGTTCATGCCGTCTCTCTGTCTTCTTCTGGCGCACGTCGCGCAAAATCAATAGCGAATAGCCTAGTCTACTTGACGCACAGACATAGATTATCTATCTATAGAAAACTTAAGTGTTTAATTTGTATTCTTTGATGTTAAATGCATTATAAGTAACTTAGGAATAAACAGCATGTTTTCAGATGATAAAGAAAACATGACTCATAGCACGGAAAAAAACGTTAGGTTGTTATAAATTATTTCGCGGACCCCTGGCATTAGCTCACGGACCCCACTTTGAGAACCACTGGCTAAACTGTTTTTATAGATAAAACTATTTACATTCGGCAGTCATGAAAACAAATCTCAGATAACGGTTGACTATAGGTAACAATGTGTAATTTTGCGCCGGAGTTCTCCTTTAACTTACATTAGCTAGCTAACTACGAACGAGCTAACCAGATAACATTAACAAATTGACAAGCACTTACTGGGCAGAATATGGCTCTTCAAATGACGGACGAAATTGGAGGTTGTCATCTGACTGTCCGCGATCTTAACGTTGCATGTCTTGCAAAGCGCTGTTCTTTTGCCATCTTGTTGTAAGAAATTCTTGAATCCAAAAGCGACGACGACCCTCGTTATCCCTCCGGCTGACATGTTGATGTGATCTGATGTAAGTGGGCGTGGTGTGCGTAAGGTATGAGAGGGCATGACTGATGATCTCTGATCCAGTCATGACAGCGCTATTCTCAGCCTGCGCTCCAGCTGGATCAACTTTATTTTTTTTACATAATTTATATATTTTATATTCAAACTGAAAACATGATGTGATTAACACTCAAGTCATATTATTACATGCAAGTGTGTTTGATTTATGGACCAAATTTTCAGATCAAGTTTATGGACCAAGTTAATTTAATTAATAAACTAATTATATAAAACTATTAATGCACTACAATTAAACTGGTTATATGCCTTTACTTATAAAAAATAAAAAACTTATTTAAAAAAATACCAGGCTTAAGGCATTTATTTTTTATGCAGGCCATACACACAGGAGTGAAATGGTTAAGACCCCTCCCCCTACAAACACACACACATACACAGGCAAAGACAGCAGGCTCAGATTGAGCAAGACCACATTCAAACAAACATATCTGACTTTCTGTGGGTCCTAGCTAATGAGTGTCAATTAGAAAGTTGTCCGGCTCGAGGAGTACAATATACATACCGATTTTTGTAACTGTAGATAAAACTAACAACCCCACTTTTGTCAAAAGGTGGCGCTACTGAGCCCTCACCACGCCCGTTTCTGAAACTTTGCACGTGTCTACTGGCTAATAAATGTGATGTGTCTGTCGAGTTTCATGCAATTTCAAGCATGCTAAGGGTCTCAAAAGCATCCTAAAAGAATGGTAACGTTTGATGCGTCGCCACGGCAACAGTTTCAAAGATATCAAGAATCCATTCACAGGTCTACATCTGCCGTATGTTTACATTATACAGATGAAGTTTGAAGCAAATCGGGTAAAAATAAAAGGGTGATATCAAAGCATTTTGAAAGTGACACACTTCCTGCTGCCAGTTGGTGGCGCTATAACTTTGACTCACAATAGTCACATCCATGTGATCGTCCTCTTACAGCGAACACACTGCTGAAGTTTCATCAAGATCAGTTAATGTATGCTGAAGTTATAACACACTTCCTGGTTCACGTTTCTCGCCATGATTTCGTTTCCTCGCCACGGCCAAACCGTTCGAGATATCAAAAATCCCCTCGCAAACTTTCATCCTCAATGTCTTGACTTCATGCTGACCGAGTTTTGTCGAATATGGATCAAAGCTCTAGGAGGAGTATTTAACATTCCATTGCGAGCGTTTTACAAACAAACCTCAATAGCCGACTTCCTGTTGGGCTGGGTAAAAAGTAAAAGCGCGAGGTATAGATGAAACTATGAGATCAACATGTGCACAGAGTTTCATATTATTACATACAAACGTGTTTGAGTTATGGACCGAGTGTTCGGACCCCGTTCCAGGGGGCGCTGACGAGCCGCCCTGCCACGCCCGGTACCAGCTTCAGCCCGGCTCTGATGGCCGCGGGTTCTGACCCGTGTGCAAAGTTTCAAGAGTTTTCGAGCACGTTTAAGGGCCCCAAAAATGCCCAAAAGGTTACAAAATAATAATAATAAATAATCCTTAGGAAAACAATAGGGCTTCGCCCTTTCAGGGCTTGGGCCCTAAATATAGCTGCGAGCAGCGATGGCGGGCCCAAGCGTTGGCACCGCAACCCGGTTCCTTTAGTTACCTAAAGGCACCGGTGCGGTGCCGAAGGCTTTGGCCCTTTTATGATTAATGTTTAAACGGCTTGCCATACTCTGTCATTTCGACTAGTCACAATTATGTTACAGATGTCTTAAATGATAATACAAACTATCCAAAATGTAATTACGAATAGACAGAAAGACGTTGTTGATATCTACAATGTTAATTCCGACAGGCAAACTTAGCTTTTAAATGTTAAAAGGGCTTGCCATACAGGGACGTAGGCTCAGAGAAGGCTCACCATATTCAAACCAAAATATCTGACTTCTCTTGGTCCGAGCTAATGACTATGTATTAGAAAGTTGTCCGGCTTGAGGAGTACAATGTATATACCGATTTTTGTAACTGTAGATAAAACTAACAACCCCACTTTTGTCAAAAGGTGGCGCTATTTAGTCCTTGCACATTGCCCGTTTCTGAAAACTTTGCACGTCTACTGGCTAAAATGTGATGTATCTGTTGAGTTTCAAGCAATTTCAATTTCAATTTGACTGTTGAAAAGAAGTGCGCCGATTAGAATACTCAGGATCGGTATCGGCTCTGACACTGCCATCTTTGACGAGGCTGATTCAAATTCTATATTGTGCATATACTATTCTGTTAGGCACAAAGGCACAAAAACTTTCTAAAGTACCATAAAGTTTTTGTGTACTGTATTATTAGTGTTCTGAAGCTATTATGTGATATAGAAATTAATATTTAAGTTCATTTAAATTCAAGAACACAACTTTTCCTCTCTGCGCCTGTCAGTCATTCTCCATTCAGCATTCAAA
>NW_024121380.1:0-42968 GCF_016745375.1 Pimephales promelas | reverse complement strand
TCGGACAGGCAAACTTAGCTTTTAAATGTTAAAAGGGCTTGCCATACAGGGACGTAGGCTCAGAGAGAGGCTCACCATATTCAGACCAAAATATCTGACTTCCTCTTTGGTCCGAGCTAATGACTATGTATTAGAAAGTTGTACGGCTTGAGGAGTACAATGTATATACCGATTTTTGTAACTGTAGATAAAACTAACAACCAATGTAGTAGCACTTCTCTTTTTTTGATTGGCTGATGCGTAGCAGGGTCGACTGCTGAACTCCAGGCGAGACGCGCTTGATTCTCACGTGAGAGCGCGCGCGGCCAGAGAAATTGCGTATATTAAATAATTATTAATAGTTTTTCCGCATGAGAAATACAATGTGTGACGGGAGTGTGAGACAAAAGACTGAAACGAGTGACTGTCATGCTCAATGCGTGACACACTATAAAAAAATATTTCACACTGACTCCACATTTAGGGGGCCACAAGGGGGTCCAAGCTTGTTGTCGCAGGGGCACTGGCCCCCCCAGGCCCCCGCCTAGAACCGCCATTGCTCACCACACACACACACACACACACACTTTCTCTCTCTCTCAAGAAGCAAAAACATGACTGCTAAAGGTTGTATCAGCGATGCGCGGGGGTAACATCACTTAACATCACGAGTGCTATTCCTTAGGCCACGCCCCCTTGTCTCCCCAAAGTATTATAAGCAATCATGCGCATCCCGTGTGCAGAATGATGCACTTGAAGCAACACCAAGTCACAGCACGCAACGCTTCACATTGAAAAGAACATAGCGAAGGGATGGTATCTATAATCTATGCTTAGTAGGGCTGCACGATTTGGGAAAATGTCATATTTGAGCCAATATTGCAATTGCGATTTGCGACTCCGATATAATAAAATGGTTTCATGAGTCCAACTTGCTTGGTTCTAAAGTAAAATGCACACACAGATTAATGTTTATTTCTCAACTCAAACTAAAAACAACAACAACAATAAATGATTGATAACACCTATAATGATCAATAAACCATCAACCAAACCAACATTACAGTGATTCCATCAATTGAAAGCCATCAACTTTTTAAAAAATTATTACGCTTAAAAAAAATATATAACAGCTTTTAAATTAAGTGAACTTCAAACAATCCCCACATAAACCCATAATAAAAAACATATTTACCTGTGCCCTTCCTGTCTTAACAGGTACAGAAATTGAATAAAGTTATCAAACAGTCTGCGCTGCCTGAATCATAAATTATATATATAATAATCCTTATTAAAGCTACAAAAGTTCTTTACTCAAGATCAGTGAGTAATTTTCTAATTTCCCTTTGTTCTTTTAACTTTACTGAAAGAACGCTTTATTCGCTGCTGGCCCTTTAAGAGCACCCGTTGCCGAGACGCGGATCTCACACGCGCCTCATAGCACAACTCTTTTCATCCATAGACTTTTCTTATGTTATGAAGATACTAGACAAAATCACATTTTGGCATAATTGTGTGTGCTATTGTTCGTTCAAGCTCGAAAGAGAACTGTTTATTCTGGGCTGGCACACGGTCAGTGCATGCGCATTATGCGAGTCTCATCTATTCTAATCTAGGGCACTCACAGGCAGCTTTTCACTTCTTGTCGTGCAAAATGCGAAAAGGCATTTGAACCAATAAGAGGGGGATCTTGTAACACTAGTCAAAGGATGACAAAAAAGAAGAGATGCTGCGCTAATAGCCCTACTTTGTTTATTTCATATAAAATCGCGGCATTTTGCGTTATATAATTGCATAGGTTTGAGATCGCTATTACGACTGCGATATAATTAATCGTGCAGCACTAATGCTTAGTGTATTCTAAAGGGCAATAAACTCCACTCCAGCAAGATAGTCATTTTATGCAAATCATAGACCTTTATGCCTTATCTACAAATAAAGTATAATATTGGGAACATTGATCTTGAAGAGAGTGTCGTCGTGTTACTGTCGCAACCGAACGCGACGCGCTAATGCTGATGCATGGAGAATGACTGAGGCGAGATGACTTTCCGTTAACTTTAACTTAGAGACTAAAATATTAATTTTACCACACATTAAGCTATTGAATGACTTTAGAAGTCTTGGAATATAGTGTGAAAACTTGATTGTGCTTTACAGTTTTTTATGCCTTTAGTGGGGCTTAACAAAATAACACAATATGCAGAATGTCGGACGTCACTTATAGGCTAAACTGTTTTTATAGATAAAACTATTTACATTCGGCAGTCATGAAAACAAATCTCAGATAACGGTTGACTAGGTAACAATGTGTAATTTTGCGCCGGAGTTCTCCTTTAACTTACATTAGCTAGCTAACTACGAACGAGCTAACCAGATAACATTAACAAATTGACAAGCACTTACTGGGCACAGTGGGCAGAATGGCTCTTCAAATGACGGACGAAATTGGAGGTTGTCATCTGACTGTCCGCGATCTTAACGTTGCATGTCTTGCAAAGCGCTGTTCTTTTGCCATCTTGTTGTAAGAAATTCTTGAATCCAAAAGCGACGACGACCCTCGTTATCCCTCCGGCTGACATGTTGATGTGATCTGATGTAAGTGGGCGTGGTGTGCGCGTAAGGTATGAGAGGGCATGACTGATGATCTCGTGATCCAGTCATGACAGCGCTATTCTCAGCCTGCGCTCCAGCTGGATCAACTTTATTTTTTTTACATAATTTATATATTTTATATTCAAACTGAAAACATGATGTGATTAACACTCAAGTCATATTATTACATGCAAGTGTGTTTGATTTATGGACCAAATTTTCAGATCAAGTTTATGGACCAAGTTAATTTAATTAATAAACCTATAAAACTATTAATGCACTACAATTAAACTGGTTATATGCCTTTACTTATAAAAAATAAAAAACTTATTAAAAAAAATACCAGGCTTAAGGCATTTATTTTTTATGCAGGCCATACACACAGGAGTGAAATGGTTAAGACCCCTCCCCCTACAAACACACACACATACACAGACAGGCAAAGACAGAGATGTAGGCTCAGATTAAGCAAGACCACATTCAAACAAACATATCTGACTTTCTGTGGGTCCTAGCTAATGAGTGTCAATTAGAAAGTTGTCCGGCTCGAGGAGTACAATATACATACCGATTTTTGTAACTGTAGATAAAACTAACAACCCTACTTTTGTCAAAAGGTGGCGCTACTGAGCCCTCACCACGCCCGTTTCTGAAACATTGCACGTGTCTACTGGCTAATAAATGTGATGTGTCTGTCGAGTTTCATGCATTTTGAAGCATGCTAAGGGTCTCAAAAGCATCCTAAAAGCATCCTAAAAGAAGGGTAAAGTTTGATGCGTCGCCACGGCAACAGTTTCAAAGATATCAAGAATCCATTCACAGGTCTACATCTGCCGTATGTTTACATTATACATATGAAGTTTGAAGCAAATCGGGTAAAAATAAAAGGGTGATATCAAAGCATTTTGAAAGTGACACACTTCCTGCTGCCAGTTGGTGGCGCTATAACTTTGACTCACAATAGTCACATCCATGTGATCGTCCTCTTACAGCGAACATACTGCTGAAGTTTCATCAAGATCAGTTAATGTATGCTGAAGTTATAACAAACTTCCTGTTTCACGTTTCTCGCCATGATTTCGTTTCCTCGCCACGGCCAAACCGTTCGAGATATCAAAAATCCCCACACAAGCTTTCATCCTCAATGTCTTCACTTTACGCTGACCGAGTATCGTCGAATTTGGATCAAAGCTCTAGGAGGAGTATTTCAAATAACATTGCGAGCGTTTTACAAACAAACCTCAATAGCCGACTTCCTGTTGGGCTGGGGTAAAAAGTAAAAGCGCGAGGTATAGATGAAACGATGAGATCAACATGCGTACCGAGTTTCATATTATTACATGCAAGCGTGTTTGAGTTATGGACCAAGTGTTCGGACCCCATTCCAGGGGGCGCTGACGAGCCCCCCTGCCACGCCCGGGTACCATCTTCAGCCCGGCTCTGATGGCCGCGGGTTCTGACCCGTGTGCAAAGTTTCAAGAGTTTTCGAGCATGTTAAGGGCCCCAAAAGTGCCCGAATAGTCGTAAGAAAAATAATAATAATAATAATAAATATAGCTGCGAGCAGCGATGGCGGGCCCAAGCCGGAGGCACCGCAACCCCGGTTCCTTTAGTTACCTAAAGGCACCCGGGTGGCGGTGCCGAAGGCTTTGGCCCTTTCATGATTAAATGTTAAAACGGCTTGCCATACTCTGTCATTTCGACTAGTCACAATTATGTTACAGATATCTTAAATGATAATACAAACTATCCAAAGTGTAACGACTAGACAGAAAGACGTTGTTGATATCTACAATGTTAATTCCGGACAGGCAAACTTAGCTTTTAAATGTTAAAAGGGCTTGCCATACAGGGACGTAGGCTCAGAGAGAGGCTCACCATATTCAGACCAAAATATCTGACTTCCTCTTGGTCCGAGCTAATGACTATGTATTAGAAAGTTGTACGGCTTGAGGAGTACAATGTATATACCGATTTTTGTAACTGTAGATAAAACTAACAACCAATGTAGTAGCACTTCTCTTTTTTTGATTGGCTGATGCGTAGCAGGGTCGACTGCTGAACTCCAGGCGAGACGCGCTTGATTCTCACGTGAGAGCGGCGCGGCCAGAGAAATTGCGTATATTAAATATATTATTAATAGTTTTTCCGCATGAGAAATACAATGTGTGACGGGAGTGTGAGACAAAAGACTGAAACGAGTGACTGTCATGCTCAATGCGTGACACACTATAAAAAAATATTTCACACTGACTCCACATTTAGGGGGCCACAAGGGGGTCCAAGCTTGTTGTCGCAGGGGCACTGGCCCCCCCAGGCCCCCGCCTAGAACCGCCATTGCTCACACACACACACACACACACACACACACTTTCTCTCTCTCTCAAGAAGCAAAAACATGACTGCTAAAGGTTGTATCAGCGATGGCGGGGTAACATCACTTAACATCACGAGTGCTATTCCCTTAGGCCACGCCCCCTTGTCTCCCCAAAGTATTATAAGCAATCATGCGCATCCCGTGTGCAGAATGATGCACTTGAAGCAACACCAAGTCACAGCACGCAACGCTTCACATTGAAAAGAACATAGCGAAGGGATGGTATCTATAATCTATGCTTAGTAGGGCTGCACGATTTGGGAAAATGTCATATTGCCATTATTGAGCCAATATTGCAATTGCGATTTGCGACTCCGATATAATAAAATGGTTTCATGAGTCCAACTTGCTTGGTTCTAAAGTAAAATGCACACACAGATTAATGTTTATTTCTCAACTCAAACTAAAAACAACAACAACAATAAATGATTGATAACACCTATAATGATCAATAAACCATCAACCAAACCAACATTACAGTGATTCCATCAATTGAAAGCCATCAACTTTTTAAAAAATTATTACGCTTAAAAAAAATATATAACAGCTTTTAAATTAAGTGAACTTCAAACAATCCCCACATAAACCCATAATAAAAAACATATTTACCTGTGCCCTTCCTGTCTTAACAGGTACAGAAATTGAATAAAGTTATCAAACAGTCTGCGCTGCCTGAATCATAAATTATATATATAATAATCCTTATTAAAGCTACAAAAGTTCTTTACTCAAGATCAGTGAGTAATTTTCTAATTTCCCTTTGTTCTTTTAACTTTACTGAAAGAACGCTTTATTCGCTGCTGGCCCTTTAAGAGCACCCGTTGCCGAGACGCGGATCTCACACGCGCCTCATAGCACAACTCTTTTCATCCATAGACTTTTCTTATGTTATGAAGATACTAGACAAAACCACATTTTGGCATAATTGTGTGTGCTATTGTTCGTTCAAGCTCGAAAGAGAACTGTTTATTCTGGGCTGGCACACGGTCAGTGCATGCGCATTATGCGAGTCTCATCTATTCTAATCTAGGGCACTCACAGGCAGCTTTTCACTTCTTGTCGTGCAAAATGCGAAAAGGCATTTGAAAGAGGGGGATCTTGTAACACTAGTCAAAGGATGACAAAAAAGAAGAGATGCTGCGCTAATAGCCCTACTTTGTTTATTTCATATAAAATCGCGGCATTTTGCGTTATATAATTGCATAGGTTTGAGATCGCTATTACGACTGCGATATAATTAATCGTGCAGCACTAATGCTTAGTGTATTCTAAAGGGCAATAAACTCCACTCCAGCAAGATAGTCATTTTATGCAAATCATAGACCTTTATGCCTTATCTACAAATAAAGTATAATATTGGGAACATTGATCTTGAAGAGAGTGTCGTCGTGTTACTGTCGCAACCGAACGCGACGCGCTAATGCTGATGCATGGAGAATGACTGAGGCGAGATGACTTTCCGTTAACTTTAACTTAGAGACTAAAATATTAATTTTACCACACATTAAGCTATTGAATGACTTTAGAAGTCTTGGAATATAGTGTGAAAACTTGATTGTGCTTTACAGTTTTTTATGCCTTTAGTGGGGCTTAACAAAATAACACAATATGCAGAATGTCGGACGTCACTTATAGGCTAAACTGTTTTTATAGATAAAACTATTTACATTCGGCAGTCATGAAAACAAATCTCAGATAACGGTTGACTAGGTAACAATGTGTAATTTTGCGCCGGAGTTCTCCTTTAACTTACATTAGCTAGCTAACTACGAACGAGCTAACCAGATAACATTAACAAATTGACAAGCACTTACTGGGCACAGTGGGCAGAATGGCTCTTCAAATGACGGACGAAATTGGAGGTTGTCATCTGACTGTCCGCGATCTTAACGTTGCATGTCTTGCAAAGCGCTGTTCTTTTGCCATCTTGTTGTAAGAAATTCTTGAATCCAAAAGCGACGACCCTCGTTATCCCTCCGGCTGACATGTTGATGTGATCTGATGTAAGTGGGCGTGGTGTGCGCGTAAGGTATGAGAGGGCATGACTGATGATCTCGTGATCCAGTCATGACAGCGCTATTCTCAGCCTGCGCTCCAGCTGGATCAACTTTATTTTTTTTACATAATTTATATATTTTATATTCAAACTGAAAACATGATGTGATTAACACTCAAGTCATATTATTACATGCAAGTGTGTTTGATTTATGGACCAAATTTTCAGATCAAGTTTATGGACCAAGTTAATTTAATTAATAAACTAATTATATAAAACTATTAATGCACTACAATTAAACTGGTTATATGCCTTTACTTATAAAAAATAAAAAACTTATTTAAAAAAATACCAGGCTTAAGGCATTTATTTTTTATGCAGGCCATACACACAGGAGTGAAATGGTTAAGACCCCTCCCCCTACAAACACACACACATACACAGACAGGCAAAGACAGAGGCTCAGATTGAGCAAGACCACATTCAAACAAACATATCTGACTTTCTGTGGGTCCTAGCTAATGAGTGTCAATTAGAAAGTTGTCCGGCTCGAGGAGTACAATATACATACCGATTTTTGTAACTGTAGATAAAACTAACAACCCCACTTTTGTCAAAAGGTGGCGCTACTGAGCCCTCACCACGCCCGTTTCTGAAACTTTGCACGTGTCTACTGGCTAATAAATGTGATGTGTCTGTCGAGTTTCATGCATTTTGAAGCATGCTAAGGGTCTCAAAAGCATCCTAAAAGCATCCTAAAAGAAGGGTAAAGTTTGATGCGTCGCCACGGCAACAGTTTCAAAGATATCAAGAATCCATTCACAGGTCTACATCTGCCGTATGTTTACATTATACATATGAAGTTTGAAGCAAATCGGGTAAAAATAAAAGGGTGATATCAAAGCATTTTGAAAGTGACACACTTCCTGCTGCCAGTTGGTGGCGCTATAACTTTGACTCACAATAGTCACATCCATGTGATCGTCCTCTTACAGCGAACATACTGCTGAAGTTTCATCAAGATCAGTTAATGTATGCTGAAGTTATAACAAACTTCCTGTTTCACGTTTCTCGCCATGATTTCGTTTCCTCGCCACGGCCAAACCGTTCGAGATATCAAAAATCCCCACACAAGCTTTCATCCTCAATGTCTTGACTTCACGCTGACCGAGTATCGTCGAATTTGGATCAAAGCTCTAGGAGGAGTATTTCAAATACCATTGCGAGCGTTTTACAAACAAACCTCAATAGCCGACTTCCTGTTGGGCTGGGGTAAAAAGTAAAAGCGCGAGGTATAGATGAAACGATGAGATCAACATGCGTACCGAGTTTCATATTATTACATGCAAGCGTGTTTGAGTTATGGACCAAGTGTTCGGACCCCATTCCAGGGGGCGCTGACGAGCCCCCCTGCCACGCCCGGGTACCATCTTCAGCCCGGCTCTGATGGCCGCGGGTTCTGACCCGTGTGCAAAGTTTCAAGAGTTTTCGAGCATGTTAAGGGCCCCAAAAGTGCCCGAATAGTCGTAAGAAAAATAATAATAATAATAATAAATATAGCTGCGAGCAGCGATGGCGGGCCCAAGCCGGTGGCACCGCAACCCCG
This sequence comes from Pimephales promelas, assembly GCF_016745375.1. Next base: position 34,415 of record NW_024121380.1, on the reverse strand, counting down.
GTTCCTTTAGTTACCTAAATGCACCCGGGTGGCGGTGCCGAAGGCTTTGGCCCTTTTATGATTAAATGTTAAAACGGCTTGCCATACTCTGTCATTTCGACTAGTCACAATTATGTTACAGATATCTTAAATGATAATACAAACTATCCAAAATGTAATTACGAATAGACAGAAAGACGTTGTTGATATCTACAATGTTAATTCCGGACAGGCAAACTTAGCTTTTAAATGTTAAAAGGGCTTGCCATACAGGGACGTAGGCTCAGAGAGAGGCTCACCATATTCAAACCAAAATATCTGACTTCCTCTTGGTCCGAGCTAATGACTATGTATTAGAAAGTTGTCCGGCTTGAGGAGTACAATGTATATAGCGATTTTTGTAACTGTAGATAAAACTAACAACCCCACTTTTGTCAAAAGGTGGCGCTATTTAGTCCTTGCACTATGCCCGTTTCTGAAACTTTGCACATGTCTACTGGCTAATAAATGTGATGTATCTGTTGAGTTTCAAGCAATTTCAATTTCAATTTCAATTTGACTGTTGAAAAGAAGTGCGCCGATTAGATACTCAGGATCGGTATCGGCTCTGACACTGCCATCTTTGACGAGGCTGATTCAAATTCTATATTGTGCATATATACTATTCTATGTTAGGCACAAAGGCACAAAAACTTTCTAAAGTACCATAAAGTTTTTGTGTACTGTATTATTAGTGTTCTGAAGCTATTATGTGATATAGAAATTAATATTTAAGTCATTAAATTCAAGAACACAAACTTTTCCCTCTCTGCGCCTGTCAGTCATTCTCCATTCAGCATTCAAACAGCACGTCACATTCGGTTACAGTCAATGATGAAACGATCTTCAAGATGATTGAATGTTAATCCTATTATACTGGATCTTTAAGATAAAGGTCTAAAGGTCTATATTTTCGAATGAAGAAACTTTTTCTTGCTGGACTTTATTGCTGTAACTTAACCGTGTTACTTTCTACCGGGTGTCGGACGCTGTCGGTTAGATCACAACACTAGAGTCAGAGCACTATAATTGTTCTTCACGCACACAGTAACTGAAATTTAAAACCTTTAAAAGAAAAGGCTCAATAAACTATTGCATAGATAGATAATGTATAATACACTGTTCATAAATATGTATTTCCTTTGTGCTTTGAACTTTTCAATACGGACTCACTGCGCTGTAACTTCATGTGGCTTCAAGCACATCATTCTCCGCTCGGGATGCACATAAGTGCTTTGTGCTGCACCGTATTGGAGCCGTAATATCATAATGCAGTGACGTAATGACAGATTATTAATTGCCTTTCAATTATATGTTGCTGCGTCATTAAACATCTGTCCTATGCATTTCAAACATTTATAGCAGCCATGGCTATATTTTTTTATGATTTTTGTTATCTTGTTTTTCATGAATGTATTTTTCAAAAATAAGAGCAATGTGTATTATCTATTATTAATATGGTTTATAATAGCATTTTTGTCATAGATTATGACAAAGTAATCATATGATCCACCAGCGAGGAACCAGCAGAACAGAGTGAACATTCTTTCTGTTTAGTTCAATCCTACTTAATAGGAATTTATTTAAAATGCTCGCTCTACTCCACACCATTAATGTCTTGTGCGGACATCCGTATTTCGACTTTCGGTTTTAAGTAAGCGATTTAAAAGCTCCCAAGTCCCAGCGGAGTCACACGTTGATTAACCGGTGGGAATATACACAATAGGCCTACCTGATATTGAACACAAGAGGGCAGTATAGCACTACGTATGACTCAGATTATTATTTTTTTATGAATTTTACAACAATTCTGGCTGTTTTTGAACGTAAACATAATTCTTAAATGAAAAAAAGGAAAAATTGGGGAAGTTATAATATTTGTATAATTTAATTTAGAAACAAATGATGTATAATTACATTTTTAGAAGATATGAGGCTTTTAGTGTTTACTTTTTTGACATTACTTTAATCTTTTGCCATAGTTGCACATGTCTACTGGCTAATAAATGTGATGTATCTGTTGAGTTTCAAGCAATTTCAAGCATGCTAAGAGTCCCAAAAGCATCAAAAAAGAATGTTAAAGTTTGATTCGTTGCCACGGCAACAGTATCAAAGATATCAAAAATTCATTCACAGGTCTACATCTGCCGTGTATTTACATTATACAGATGAAGTTTGAAGCAAATCGGTTAAAAATAAGAGAGTGGTTTCAAAGCATTTTGAAAGTGACACACTTCCTGCTGCCAGTTGGTGGCGCTATAATTTGACTCACAATAGTCACATCCATGTGATCGGTCTCTTACAGCGAAAACACTGCTGAAGTTTCATCAAGATCAGTTAATGTATGCTGAAGTTATAACACACATCCTGTTTCATGTTTCTCGCCATAATTTCGTTTCCTCGCCACGGCCAAACCGTTCGAGATATAAAAAATCCCTTGGCACTTTTTCATCCTTAATGTCTTGACTTCACGCTGATCGAGTTTTGTCGAATTTGGTTCAGTGCTCTAGGAGCAATACTTTAAATTCCATTGCATGTGTTTTAAACACAACCCTAAATAGCCGACTTCCTGTTGGGCTGGGGTAAAAAGTAAGAGTGTGAAGTAGGCTATATATGAAACGATGAGATCTATATGTGTACCAAGTTTCATATTATTACATGCAAGTGTGTTTGATTTATGGACCAAATTTTCAGACCAAGTTTATTGACCAAGTTAATCTGATTAATAAACTAATTATATAAAACTATTGTCAATGCACTACAATTAAACTAGTTATATGCCTTTACTTATAAAAAATAAAAATAAAAACTTATTTAAAAAATACCAGGCTTGAGAAATGTATTTTCTTTATGCAGGTCATACACACAGCAGTGAAATGGTTAAGCCCCCTCCCCCTGCACACACACACACACACACAGAGCCAGCCAGCCAAAGACCAGAGACACAGAGACATGTAGGCTCAGAGTGGCCATATTCAAACAAAAATATCTGACTTTCTGTGGGTCCTAGCTAATAAGTGTCAATTAGAAAGTTGTCCGGCTCGAGGAGTACAATATACATACCAATTTTTGTAACTCTAGTTAAAACTAACAACCCCACTTTTGTCAAAAGGTGGCGCTACTGAGCCCTCACCACGCCCGTTTCTGAAACTTTGCACATGTCTACTGGCTAATAAATGTGATGTGTCTGTCGAGTTTCATGCATTTTGAAGCATGCTAAGGGTCTCAAAAGCATCCTAAAAGCATCCTAAAAGAAGGGTAAAGTTTGATGCGTCGCCACGGCAACAGTTTCAAAGATATCAAGAATCCATTCACAGGTCTACATCTGCCGTATGTTTACATTATACATATGAAGTTTGAAGCAAATCGGGTAAAAATAAAAGGGTGATATCAAAGCATTTTGAAAGTGACACACTTCCTGCTGCCAGTTGGTGGCGCTATAACTTTGACTCACAATAGTCACATCCATGTGATCGTCCTCTTACAGCGAACACACTGCTGAAGTTTCATCAAGATCAGTTAATGTATGCTGAAGTTATAACACACTTCCTGTTTCACGTTTCTCGCCATGATTTCGTTTCCTCGCCACGGACAAACCGTTCGAGATATCAAAAATCCCCTCGCAAACTTTCATCCTCAATGTCTTGACTTCACGCTGACCGAGTTTCGTCGAATTTGGATCAAAGCTCTAGGAGGAGTATTTGACATTCCATTGCGATCGTTTTACAAACAAACCTCAATAGCCGACTTCCTGTTGGGCTGGGGTAAAAAGTAAGAGCGCGAGGTATAGATGAAACGATGAGATCAACATGTGTACCGAGTTTCATATTATTACATACAAGCGTGTTTGAGTTATGGACCAAGTGTTCGGACCCCGTTCCAGGGGGCGCTGACGAGCCGCCCTGCCACGCCCGGGTACCAGCTTCAGCCCGGCTCTGATGGCCGCGGGTTCTGACCCGTGTGCAAAGTTTCAAGAGTTTTCGAGCACGTTAAGGGCCCCAAAAGTGCCCAAAAGGTAGTAAAATAATAATAAATATAGCTGCGAGCAGCGATGGCGGGCCCAAGCCGGAGGCACCGCAACCCCGGTTCCTTTAGTTACCTAAAGGCACCCGGGTGGCGGTGCCGAAGGCTTTGGCCCTTTCATGATTAAATGTTAAAGCGGCTTGCCATACTCTGTCATTTCGACTAGTCACAATTATGTTACAGATATCTTAAATGATAATACAAACTATCCAAAGTGTAACGACTAGACAGAAAGACGTTGTTGATATCTACAATGTTAATTCCGGACAGGCAAACTTAGCTTTTAAATGTTAAAAGGGCTTGCCATACAGGGACGTAGGCTCAGAGAGAGGCTCACCATATTCAGACCAAAATATCTGACTTCCTCTTGGTCCGAGCTAATGACTATGTATTAGAAAGTTGTACGGCTTGAGGAGTACAATGTATATACCGATTTTTGTAACTGTAGATAAAACTAACAACCAATGTAGTAGCACTTCTCTTTTTTTGATTGGCTGATGCGTAGCAGGGTCGACTGCTGAACTCCAGGCGAGACGCGCTTGATTCTCACGTGAGAGCGGCGCGGCCAGAGAAATTGCGTATATTAAATATATTATTAATAGTTTTTCCGCATGAGAAATACAATGTGTGACGGGAGTGTGAGACAAAAGACTGAAACGAGTGACTGTCATGCTCAATGCGTGACACACTATAAAAAAATATTTCACACTGACTCCACATTTAGGGGGCCACAAGGGGGTCCAAGCTTGTTGTCGCAGGGGCACTGGCCCCCCCAGGCCCCCGCCTAGAACCGCCATTGCTCACACACACACACACACACACACACTTTCTCTCTCTCTCAAGAAGCAAAAACATGACTGCTAAAGGTTGTATCAGCGATGGCGGGGTAACATCACTTAACATCACGAGTGCTATTCCCTTAGGCCACGCCCCCTTGTCTCCCCAAAGTATTATAAGCAATCATGCGCATCCCGTGTGCAGAATGATGCACTTGAAGCAACACCAAGTCACAGCACGCAACGCTTCACATTGAAAAGAACATAGCGAAGGGATGGTATCTATAATCTATGCTTAGTAGGGCTGCACGATTTGGGAAAATGTCATATTGCCATGAGCCAATATTGCAATTGCGATTTGCGACTCCGATATAATAAAATGGTTTCATGAGTCCAACTTGCTTGGTTCTAAAGTAAAATGCACACACAGATTAATGTTTATTTCTCAACTCAAACTAAAAACAACAACAACAATAAATGATTGATAACACCTATAATGATCAATAAACCATCAACCAAACCAACATTACAGTGATTCCATCAATTGAAAGCCATCAACTTTTTAAAAAATTATTACGCTTAAAAAAAATATATAACAGCTTTTAAATTAAGTGAACTTCAAACAATCCCCACATAAACCCATAATAAAAAACATATTTACCTGTGCCCTTCCTGTCTTAACAGGTACAGAAATTGAATAAAGTTATCAAACAGTCTGCGCTGCCTGAATCATAAATTATATATATAATAATCCTTATTAAAGCTACAAAAGTTCTTTACTCAAGATCAGTGAGTAATTTTCTAATTTCCCTTTGTTCTTTTAACTTTACTGAAAGAACGCTTTATTCGCTGCTGGCCCTTTAAGAGCACCCGTTGCCGAGACGCGGATCTCACACGCGCCTCATAGCACAACTCTTTTCATCCATAGACTTTTCTTATGTTATGAAGATACTAGACAAAATCACATTTTGGCATAATTGTGTGTGCTATTGTTCGTTCAAGCTCGAAAGAGAACTGTTTATTCTGGGCTGGCACACGGTCAGTGCATGCGCATTATGCGAGTCTCATCTATTCTAATCTAGGGCACTCACAGGCAGCTTTTCACTTCTTGTCGTGCAAAATGCGAAAAGGCATTTGAACCAATAAGAGGGGGATCTTGTAACACTAGTCAAAGGATGACAAAAAAGAAGAGATGCTGCGCTAATAGCCCTACTTTGTTTATTTCATATAAAATCGCGGCATTTTGCGTTATATAATTGCATAGGTTTGAGATCGCTATTACGACTGCGATATAATTAATCGTGCAGCACTAATGCTTAGTGTATTCTAAAGGGCAATAAACTCCACTCCAGCAAGATAGTCATTTTATGCAAATCATAGACCTTTATGCCTTATCTACAAATAAAGTATAATATTGGGAACATTGATCTTGAAGAGAGTGTCGTCGTGTTACTGTCGCAACCGAACGCGACGCGCTAATGCTGATGCATGGAGAATGACTGAGGCGAGATGACTTTCCGTTAACTTTAACTTAGAGACTAAAATATTAATTTTACCACACATTAAGCTATTGAATGACTTTAGAAGTCTTGGAATATAGTGTGAAAACTTGATTGTGCTTTACAGTTTTTTATGCCTTTAGTGGGGCTTAACAAAATAACACAATATGCAGAATGTCGGACGTCACTTATAGGCTAAACTGTTTTTATAGATAAAACTATTTACATTCGGCAGTCATGAAAACAAATCTCAGATAACGGTTGACTAGGTAACAATGTGTAATTTTGCGCCGGAGTTCTCCTTTAACTTACATTAGCTAGCTAACTACGAACGAGCTAACCAGATAACATTAACAAATTGACAAGCACTTACTGGGCAGAAATGACGGACGAAATTGGAGGTTGTCATCTGACTGTCCGCGATCTTAACGTTGCATGTCTTGCAAAGCGCTGTTCTTTTGCCATCTTGTTGTAAGAAATTCTTGAATCCGAAAGCGACCCTCGTTATCCCTCCGGCTGACATGTTGATGTGATCTGATGTAAGTGGGCGTGGTGTGCGCGTAAGGTATGAGAGGGCATGACTGATGATCTCGTGATCCAGTCATGACAGCGCTATTCTCAGCCTGCGCTCCAGCTGGATCAACTTTATTTTTTTTACATAATTTATATATTTTATATTCAAACTGAAAACATGATGTGATTAACACTCAAGTCATATTATTACATGCAAGTGTGTTTGATTTATGGACCAAATTTTCAGATCAAGTTAATTTAATTAATAAACTAATTATATAAAACTATTAATGCACTACAATTAAACTGGTTATATGCCTTTACTTATAAAAAATAAAAAACTTATTTAAAAAAATACCAGGCTTAAGGCATTTATTTTTTATGCAGGCCATACACACAGGAGTGAAATGGTTAAGACCCCTCCCCCTACAAACACACACACATACACAGACAGGCAAAGACAGCAGGCTCAGATTGAGCAAGACCACATTCAAACAAACATATCTGACTTTCTGTGGGTCCTAGCTAATGAGTGTCAATTAGAAAGTTGTCCGGCTCGAGGAGTACAATATACATACCGATTTTTGTAACTGTAGATAAAACTAACAACCCCACTTTTGTCAAAAGGTGGCGCTACTGAGCCCTCACCACGCCCGTTTCTGAAACTTTGCACGTGTCTACTGGCTAATAAATGTGATGTGTCTGTCGAGTTTCATGCAATTTCAAGCATGCTAAGGGTCTCAAAAGCATCCTAAAAGAATGGTAACGTTTGATGCGTCGCCACGGCAACAGTTTCAAAGATATCAAGAATCCATTCACAGGTCTACATCTGCCGTATGTTTACATTATACAGATGACGTTTGAAGCAAATCGGGTAAAAATAAAAGGGTGATATCAAAGCATTTTGAAAGTGACACACTTCCTGCTGCCAGTTGGTGGCGCTATAACTTTGACTCACAATAGTCACATCCATGTGATCGTCCTCTTACAGCGAACACACTGCTGAAGTTTCATCAAGATCAGTTAATGTATGCTGAAGTTATAACACACTTCCTGGTTCACGTTTCTCGCCATGATTTCGTTTCCTCGCCACGGCCAAACCGTTCGAGATATCAAAAATCCCCTCGCAAACTTTCATCCTCAATGTCTTGACTTCATGCTGACCGAGTTTTGTCGAATTTGGATCAAAGCTCTAGGAGGAGTATTTAACATTCCATTGCGAGCGTTTTACAAACAAACCTCAATAGCCGACTTCCTGTTGGGCTGGGGTAAAAAGTAAAAGCGCGAGGTATAGATGAAACGATGAGATCAACATGTGCACCGAGTTTCATATTATTACATACAAACGTGTTTGAGTTATGGACCAAGTGTTCGGACCCCGTTCCAGGGGGCGCTGACGAGCCGCCCTGCCACGCCCGGGTACCAGCTTCAGCCCGGCTCTGATGGCCGCGGGTTCTGACCCGTGTGCAAAGTTTCAAGAGTTTTCGAGCACGTTAAGGGCCCCAAAAATGCCCAAAAGGTTACAAAATAATAATAATAAATAATCCTTAGGAAAACAATAGGGCCTTCGCCCTTTCAGGGCTTGGGCCCTAATTATAATAATAATAGTAAAGAAAAATAATCCTTAGGAAAACAATAGGGCCTTTGCCCTTTCAGGGCTTGGGCCCTAACTAAAGAATAATAATCCCAAGGAAAACAATAGGGCCTTCGCCCTTTCAGGGCTTGGGCCCTAATAACAAGAACCGTACAGAACCGAAAACCGTGACCCTAAAACCGTGATACAAACCGAACCGTGGGTTTTGTGAACCGTGCCACCCCTAATATATATATATATATATATATATATATATATGTATATATATATATATATATATATAAAGAGGGTTATTCTGCACGACGTGCAAAAACTTAACCTCCGCATTGACTGTCGAAGAGAAGTGTGCAGAAGAGCTTGCATCAGTGAGGGCTTTGCAAAATTTATATACATACAAACACACACACACACACACACACATATATAAATGAGGTTAGTGTTTTACAATATTAAGGAAAGCAAATGTATTGAAATATAGCACATTAATTTTAAATTCATTCAGCTTCAATTACCAATTTGTAGTTTACCAATTTATCTTACTTTTATTTAAAGCAAACTATACATTTAAAAGATTAGGGTTATATGCATATTTTGTCATTTAAAAAAATACAAAATTGTTATGCAAAAAGATAAGGACTTGCAGAAAAAATCTACAGTCAGCCACACACACACACACACACACACACACACACACATAAACGCAGACACCAGCAACCCCCCCCCCCTCCCTCTTCCCCACACAGACACTGATAGAGACAAGATACACATCCAAACTGCAATATCTGACTTTCTTTTGGTCTGAGCTTCTTACTGTTAATTAGAAAGTTGATCGGCTTGACAAGAACAATATACGTGGCATGTTTTGTAACTGTAGGTAAAACGAGCAAAGGACGAGCATTTTATGTGTCCTTTTTTAGTCATAAAATTATTTTCCTCGCCACGGCCAAACCGTTCGAGATATCAAAAATCCGTCCGGAATTGAGCATCCTCAATGTCTTGACTTCATGCACACCGAGTATGGTGGTGATTGGTAAACACATGCGTTGTAATTTGATGTATTTCTCCTAGGAGATTTATTCAAACAACACATAATTTCCAACTTCCATTTGAACTGTCTTAAAACTTAGAGCAGAGATGGGCGCAGGTCACGCAAGTCTCAAGTAAGTCTCAAGTCTTAACCGTCAAGTCTCAAGTAAGTCCCAAGTATTTTTTTTTGGGGGGGGGGGGCAAGTCAAGTCAAGTCACAGGCTATGTCAAGTCAAGTCAAGTCTTGTAGTAGGTTAAGTCAAGTGCAAGTCAAGTCACCTTATTATTTTAATTTTACATGCAGAATCTGATCTTAATAAAATGAAAAGACAAGATAAGTATTTGCCAGTAAATTACAATAATTTGCATTGTAAATACTCATGTTCAGTAAAATACACCATGGAATCAAACAAAATTGTAACTTCATAAAATTATTTATTTTTTACTTCTGCCAACAGTGTGTTTGAAATGATTTAAATTTTCAACATTGAGTCCATAAAACAAATAACAGCTTAACATCCTACAGACTCTCTGAACACCTTCCTCTCTCTCAAACACAGTTTACAAACAATATTAAACTTTGTTACATTTCTCCTCTCTCTCTCTCTCTCTCTCTCTCTCTCTCTCTCTCTCTCTCTCTCTCTCTCTCTCTCTCTCTCTCTCTCTCTCTCACACACACACACACACACAGTGGCGGTTCTAGACCATTTCAACTGGGGGGCCAAGCTGGGGCCAGTTGTACTGTTAGAGGGGCCAGTTACATTTAGACCTTATCATTTTCTGCACTGCACTGAAGGCATAAATAAGCAAAATACCATGTTTATAATTATCCAACAATTTGCATTTCCATTATATTTTTACATTTGCATTACATATATCAGTCTGTATTTGAATTTCCATTTTATTTTTTTACATACAGTATGTATTTTTTTACGATTTTTGTGGTTTTTTTTTTTTTTTTTTTTTGCAAAAAGATCAGCAAATTATCCTCTAAACTGGCCTTTTTAGGGGGCTTTCCTCTCAGGGTGAATGAGCTTTTTTATAATTGTTTTTTTCCTGACATCTTTGAAAGACAGAAGCAATAATTAATGCATCCTTGGCCAGGATATAATTATAAAATATGACATGATTTTAAAAGTGACCTATAAAATCGACTATGCAATACACTTTAATTTATCTAGTGCTAATAAAATTATTAAGCCTATTTGGAGAGAGAGATGTTTTAAAATCGACTATGCATTACACTTTAATTTATCTAGTGCTAATAAAATTATTAAGCCTATTTGGAGAGAGAGATGTTTATAATGTGACAATATGTCAGTCATCGTGATTCGTGTAATAAGATGACTAGGCCTAGACTACTTGTTCTGAGCAGGTGTTGTCAGTGAACAGGCTGTAAAACTGTTGTCTAAGTTACAGACTGATACTAATTAAATGGGAAACGAATCGATTACCTAACGTAACCTCGGTTCTCTCTAGATGAGGGAACGAGCATTGCGTAAGCTAGCTTACGCTACGGGAAAGATTCATCTTACATCAGTCAAGTTGTCATAGTTTTTGTCAAACAAGTTGTGAATTTGTTGTAACATTAAAACAGGAGATCATGACTTACTCCGTGCTCCAAGTGATGTTCGGAGCTCCAGTGATTAGTTTCATCTGTGGGACGGGTGAAGAAACTTTCGGAAGATGTTGTAACAGAATCATATGAACAATTCCAGGATATGCTTTTTTTCATTGGTTGTTGCATTAAATTTTACCCAGATACAATAGTGCCCTTTTCTGATTGGCTATTAAGTAGCACTTCTCTTTTTTTGATTGGCTGATGCGTAGCAGGGTCGACTGCTGAACTCCAGGCGAGACGCGCTTGATTCTCACGTGAGAGCGGCGCGGCCAGAGAAATTGCGTATATTAAATATATTATTAATAGTTTTTCCGCATGAGAAATACAATGTGTGACGGGAGTGTGAGACAAAAGACTGAAACGAGTGACTGTCATGCTCAATGCGTGACACACTATAAAAAAAATATTTCACACTGACTCCACATTTAGGGGGGCCACAAGGGGGTCCAAGCTTGTTGTCGCAGGGGCACTGGCCCCCCAGGCCCCCGCCTAGAACCGCCACTGCTCACACACACACACACACACACACACTTTCTCTCTCTCTCAATAAGCAAAAACATGACTGCTAAAGGTTGTATCAGCGATGGCGGGGTAACATCACTTAACATCACGAGTGATATTCCCTTAGGCCACGCCCCCTTGTCTCCCCAAAGTATTATAAGCAATCATGCGCATCCCGTGTGCAGAATGATGCACTTGAAGCAACACCAAGTCACAGCACGCAACGCTTCACATTGAAAAGAACATAGCGAAGGGATGGTATCTATAATCTATGCTTAGTAGGGCTGCACGATTTGGGAAAATGTCATATTGCCATTATTGAGCCAATATTGCAATTGCGATTTGCGACTCCGATATAATAAAATGGTTTCATGAGTCCAACTTGCTTGGTTCTAAAGTAAAATGCACACACAGATTAATGTTTATTTCTCAACTCAAACTAAAAACAACAACAACAATAAATGATTGATAACACCTATAATGATCAATAAACCATCAACCAAACCAACATTACAGTGATTCCATCAATTGAAAGCCATCAACTTTTAAAAAAATTATTAGGCTTAAAAATATATATATAACAGCTTTTAAATTAAGTGAACTTCAAACAATCCCCACATAAACCCATAATAAAAAACATATTTACCTGTGCCCTTCCTGTCTTAACAGGTACAGAAATTGAATAAAGTTATCAAACAGTCTGCGCTGCCTGAATCATAAATTATATATAAAATAATACTTATTAAAGCTACAAAAGTTCTTTACTCAAGATCAGTGAGTAATTTTCTAATTTCCCTTTGTTCTTTTAACTTTAATGAAAGAACGCTTTATTCGCTGCTGGCCCTTTAAGAGCACCCGTTGCCGAGACGCGGATCTCACACGCGCCTCATAGCACAACTCTTTTCATCCATAGACTTTTCTTATGTTATGAAGATACTAGACAAAACCACATTTTGGCATAATTGTGTGTGCTATTGTTCGTTCAAGCTCGAAAGAGAACTGTTTATTCTGGGCTGGCACACGGTCAGTGCATGCGCATTATGCGTATCATCTAATCTAGGGCACTCACAGGCAGCTTTTCACTTCTTGTCGTGCAAAATGCGAAAAGGCATTTGAACCAATAAGAGGGGGATCTTGTAACACTAGTCAAAGGATGACAAAAAAGAAGAGATGCTGCGCTAATAGCCCTACTTTGTTTATTTCATATAAAATCGCGGCATTTTGCGTTATATAATTGCATAGGTTTGAGATCGCTATTACGACTGCGATATAATTAATCGTGCAGCACTAATGCTTAGTGTATTCTAAAGGGCAATAAACTCCACTCCAGCAAGATAGTCATTTTATGCAAATCATAGACCTTTATGCCTTATCTACAAATAAAGTATAATATTGGGAACATTGATCTTGAAGAGAGTGTCGTCGTGTTACTGTCGCAACCGAACGCGACGCGCTGTGTGAACGCTGATGCATGGAGAATGACTGAGGCGAGATGACTTTCCGTTAACTTTAACTTAGAGACTAAAATATTAATTTTACCACACATTAAGCTATTGAATGACTTTAGAAGTCTTGGAATATAGTGTGAAAACTTGATTGTGCTTTACAGTTTTTTATGCCTTTAGTGGGGCTTAATAACACAATATGCAGAATGTCGGACGTCACTTATAGGCTAAACTGTTTTTATAGATAAAACTATTTACATTCGGCAGTCATGAAAACAAATCTCAGATAACGGTTGACTCAGTGGTGTAGTCTAGTTTTTTGTAGTGAGTATACTGTGATATACCAGCAGCGCCCCCCCCCCCCGCCACCACCACCACCCATTTGCGAAAAATTTTCAAAACTTGTGTAATATTCCTTTAAAGTTCTGTCTTAATAGATTTGATTATTATTATTTTATAAATTACATTTTACTATGCAATTTCTTTCATAATTCCATTGAGTTACTTTATTTATCACTATAAACTGTTTTAAATTAAAGACATTTGAGCTTCTGTGTGTTTTAATAAACTATTATTAATAGCATAGGCCTACTTGAAGTAGGCCTATACTCTACTGTGCAATAGTAATATATTTCTTTTAAACTAGGTTGCATGAAGCAGGGGCGTCACTAGGATTTTGATCATCACTTAGGATTTTTTCTAAAAAAAAAAAAAAAAAAAAAAAAAAAAAAAAAAAAGGTGACACTTTAGTTTAGGATCTAATGCTCACTATTAACCAGTTTCATTACATGCAAAGGCAGGATTTTATAATCACTGTTGTCCCAAATGTGAGGTAGGTTAGTTAGGGGAGTTCAGGGTTTTCCTGAGAAACATTTTATTTCTCTGATCTACATATGTGCATTTTAGGATGTTTTGAAGGCCAAAAAAAATTAGATAACAGCTTTAAAACCATGTCAGTGGGCAGCTGATTATTCTTCTCTCCTCATCAGCATCACCCTCTTTTTCTCTTTGTTTTTCTCTTGCCCTGTCTCTTCCCCTCCTAAAGATGAGCTGTGACTGATATAGGCTTTTCATTTTTGTCTGTCAGTGAAGAAAGTAAACATGGGGTCAACTGATAAGTGGATTTTCCCTATGAATAATTTTTCTCGGACACGTTTATTCACTGAAAGCTACTAAAGCTAGGTAATTAGTTTATTAAATACATTCGAAACATATACACATTCATTATTGATCTAATACAGGGCCAGGGCTTTATAATCACAGATGTCCTAAATTTGAGGTTGGTGCTTCAATGTTTTTGATTTCTCTGATGTGCATTTCAAGACGTTTTAAGACCAAAAAAAGAATAAGAAATAGCTTTAAAACCATGTCAGTGGGCAGTAAATTTTCTCCCCCTTTCGAAGGCTGAGCTTTTTTAATGTAATAGCCTAAAGGCTACAATTTTTATTATATTCTCAATATGTACACATTCGTTACTTGTGGCTAAAATGATGAAAAGGTCTTTGTTAATGTTTCTTGTCCCCTCGCAATGACAGTAAACTATTAAATTGCATGAGTCACGTTACAGGCCTATTTATTTCACTTCAAAATGGCGAAATTAGACAAAACTATAGCCTATTAGTTTGCCTGATTATTTTTGTCATTCGTTTAACATTTATGACCTAAAAAATGTAAATATGAAATGTTAAGTTTAGCCACTTACATCTTTTCTCGCACTTGCCTGTAAACTGAAGCGTCGAGTCGCTCTGCTGAAATTCGCGCTCAGCAGCGTCTTTGAAATAAAACCCGCCTACTTTGATTTGATTTGTCATCTCAAATAATCTGACATTGACGAGCAGTGACAGACCAATGAGCTCAGATGAACACGAACACACACACACTACACACACCCTGTCCTCTGTTTTTGACGTGCTCTCTGCTCGCGCGCTGAATCTGATTATAACAGAACTTAAGGGAACACGAAATTCTTTCGCCTTACGTTTAGGGGGGCTGATGTCGTAGGAAATTTATTTCACAAAACGATGTTGTTACGAATCCTCACGCTTTTTAAAGTGGGCATACGGAGATCTTTGACATTTCCTAGTGGGTATACGCAAATCCTTGACATTTTCTAGTGGGTATACGGCGTATACCTGCGTATCACGTAGACTACACTACTGGGTTGACTAGGTAACAATGTGTAATTTTGCGCCGGAGTTCTCCTTTAACTTACATTAGCTAGCTAACTACGAACGAGCTAACCAGATAACATTAACAAATTGACAAGCACTTACTGGGCAGAATATGGCTCTTCAAATGAAGGACGAAATTGGAGGTTGTCATCTGACTGTCCGCGATCTTAACGTTGCATGTCTTGCAAAGCGCTGTTCTTTTGCCATCTTGTTGTAAGAAATTCTTGAATCCAAAAGCGACGACGACCCTCGTTATCCCTCCGGCTGACATGTTGATGTGATCTGATGTAAGTGGGCGTGGTGTGCGCGTAAGGTATGAGAGGGCATGACTGATGATCTCTGATCCAGTCATGACAGCGCTATTCTCAGCCTGCGCTCCAGCTGGATCAACTTTATTTTTTTTTTTTACATAATTTATATATTTTATATTCAAACTGAAAACATGATGTGATTAACACTCAAGTCATATTATTACATGCAAGTGTGTTTGATTTATGGACCAAATTTTCAGATCAAGTTTATGGACCAAGTTAATTTAATTAATAAACTAATTATATAAAACTATTAATGCACTGGTTATATGCCTTTACTTATAAAAAATAAAACACTTATTTAAAAAAATACCAGGCTTAAGGCATTTATTTTTTATGCAGGCAATACACACAGGAGTGAAATGGTTAAGACCCCTCCCCCTACAAACACACACACATACACAGACAGGCAAAGTCAGAGAGCAAGACCACAGATTGAGCAAGACCACATTCAAACAAACATATCTGACTTTCTGTGGGTCCTAGCTAATGAGTGTCAATTAGAAAGTTGTCCGGCTCGAGGAGTACAATATACATACCGATTTTTGTAACTGTAGATAAAACTAACAACCCCACTTTTGTCAAAAGGTGGCGCTACTGAGCCCTCACCACGCCCGTTTCTGAAACTTTGCACGTGTCTACTGGCTAATAAATGTGATGTGTCTGTCGAGTTTCATGCAATTTCAAGCATGCTAAGGGTCTCAAAAGCATCCTAAAAGAATGGTAACGTTTGATGCGTCGCCACGGCAACAGTTTCAAAGATATCAAGAATCCATTCACAGGTCTACATCTGCCGTATGTTTACATTATACAGATGACGTTTGAAGCAAATCGGGTAAAAATAAAAGGGTGATATCAAAGCATTTTGAAAGTGACACACTTCCTGCTGCCAGTTGGTGGCGCTATAACTTTGACTCACAATAGTCACATCCATGTGATCGTCCTCTTACAGCGAACACACTGCTGAAGTTTCATCAAGATCAGTTAATGTATGCTGAAGTTATAACACACTTCCTGGTTCACGTTTCTCGCCATGATTTCGTTTCCTCGCCACGGCCAAACCGTTCGAGATATCAAAAATCCCCTCGCAAACTTTCATCCTCAATGTCTTGACTTCATGCTGACCGAGTTTTGTCGAATATGGATCAAAGCTCTAGGAGGAGTATTTAACATTCCATTGCGAGCGTTTTACAAACAAACCTCAATAGCCGACTTCCTGTTGGGCTGGGGTAAAAAGTAAAAGCGCGAGGTATAGATGAAACTATGAGATCAACATGTGCACAGAGTTTCATATTATTACATACAAACGTGTTTGAGTTATGGACCAAGTGTTCGGACCCCGTTCCAGGGGGCGCTGACGAGCCGCCCTGCCACGCCCGGGTACCAGCTTCAGCCCGGCTCTGATGGCCGCGGGTTCTGACCCATGTGCAAAGTTTCAAGAGTTTTCGAGCACGTTAAGGGCCCCAAAAATGCCCAAAAGGTTACAAAATAATAATAATAAATAATCCTTAGGAAAACAATAGGGCCTTCGCCCTTTCAGGGCTTGGGCCCTAAATATAGCTGCGAGCAGCGATGGCGGGCCCAAGCCGGTGGCACCGCAACCCCGGTTCCTTTAGTTACCTAAATGCACCCGGGTGGCGGTGCCGAAGGCTTTGGCCCTTTTATGATTAAATGTTAAAACGGCTTGCCATACTCTGTCATTTCGACTAGTCACAATTATGTTACAGATATCTTAAATGATAATACAAACTATCCAAAATGTAATTACGAATAGACAGAAAGACGTTGTTGATATCTACAATGTTAATTCCGGACAGGCAAACTTAGCTTTTAAATGTTAAAAGGGCTTGCCATACAGGGACGTAGGCTCAGAGAGAGGCTCACCATATTCAAACCAAAATATCTGACTTCCTCTTGGTCCGAGCTAATGACTATGTATTAGAAAGTTGTCCGGCTTGAGGAGTACAATGTATATAGCGATTTTTGTAACTGTAGATAAAACTAACAACCCCACTTTTGTCAAAAGGTGGCGCTATTTAGTCCTTGCACTATGCCCGTTTCTGAAACTTTGCACATGTCTACTGGCTAATAAATGTGATGTATCTGTTGAGTTTCAAGCAATTTCAATTTCAATTTCAATTTGACTGTTGAAAAGAAGTGCGCCGATTAGATACTCAGGATCGGTATCGGCTCTGACACTGCCATCTTTGACGAGGCTGATTCAAATTCTATATTGTGCATATATACTATTCTATGTTAGGCACAAAGGCACAAAAACTTTCTAAAGTACCATAAAGTTTTTGTGTACTGTATTATTAGTGTTCTGAAGCTATTATGTGATATAGAAATTAATATTTAAGTCATTAAATTCAAGAACACAAACTTTTCCCTCTCTGCGCCTGTCAGTCATTCTCCATTCAGCATTCAAACAGCACGTCACATTCGGTTACAGTCAATGATGAAACGATCTTCAAGATGATTGAATGTTAATCCTATTATACTGGATCTTTAAGATAAAGGTCTAAAGGTCTATATTTTCGAATGAAGAAACTTTTTCTTGCTGGACTGTAACTTAATCGTGTTACTTTCTACCGGGTGTCGGACGCTGTCGGTTAGATCACAACACTAGAGTCAGAGCACTATAATTGTTCTTCACGCACACAGTAACTGAAATTTAAAACCTTTAAAAGAAAAGGCTCAATAAACTATTGCATAGATAGATAATGTATAATACACTGTTCATAAATATGTATTTCCTTTGTGCTTTGAACTTTTCAATACGGACTCACTGCGCTGTAACTTCATGTGGCTTCAAGCACATCATTCTCCGCTCGGGATGCACATAAGTGCTTTGTGCTGCACCGTATTGGAGCCGTAATATCATAATGCAGTGACGTAATGACAGATTATTAATTGCCTTTCAATTATATGTTGCTGCGTCATTAAACATCTGTCCTATGCATTTCAAACATTTATAGCAGCCATGGCTATATTTTTTTATGATTTTTGTTATCTTGTTTTTCATGAATGTATTTTTCAAAAATAAGAGCAATGTGTATTATCTATTATTAATATGGTTTATAATAGCATTTTTGTCATAGATTATGACAAAGTAATCATATGATCCACCAGCGAGGAACCAGCAGAACAGAGTGAACATTCTTTCTGTTTAGTTCAATCCTACTTAATAGGAATTTATTTAAAATGCTCGCTCTACTCCACACCATTAATGTCTTGTGCGGACATCCGTATTTCGACTTTCGGTTTTAAGTAAGCGATTTAAAAGCTCCCAAGTCCCAGCGGAGTCACACGTTGATTAACCGGTGGGAATATACACAATAGGCCTACCTGATATTGAACACAAGAGGGCAGTATAGCACTACGTATGACTCAGATTATTATTTTTTTATGAATTTTACAACAATTCTGGCTGTTTTTGAACGTAAACATAATTCTTAAATGAAAAAAGGAAAAATTGGGGAAGTTATAATATTTGTATAATTTAATTTAGAAACAAATGATGTATAATTACATTTTTAGAAGATATGAGGCTTTTAGTGTTTACTTTTTTGACATTACTTTAATCTTTTGCCATAGTTGCACATGTCTACTGGCTAATAAATGTGATGTATCTGTTGAGTTTCAAGCAATTTCAAGCATGCTAAGAGTCCCAAAAGCATCAAAAAAGAATGTTAAAGTTTGATTCGTTGCCACGGCAACAGTATCAAAGATATCAAAAATTCATTCACAGGTCTACATCTGCCGTGTATTTACATTATACAGATGAAGTTTGAAGCAAATCGGTTAAAAATAAGAGAGTGGTTTCAAAGCATTTTGAAAGTGACACACTTCCTGCTGCCAGTTGGTGGCGCTATAATTTTGACTCACAATAGTCACATCCATGTGATCGGTCTCTTACAGCGAAAACACTGCTGAAGTTTCATCAAGATCAGTTAATGTATGCTGAAGTTATAACACACATCCTGTTTCATGTTTTTCGCCATAATTTTGTTTCCTCGCCACGGCCAAACCGTTCGAGATATAAAAAATCCCTTGGCACCTTTTCATCCTTAATGTCTTGACTTCACGCTGATCGAGTTTTGTCGAATTTGGTTCAGTGCTCTAGGAGCAATACTTTAAATTCCATTGCATGTGTTTTAAACACAACCCTAAATAGCCGTCTTCCTGTTGGGCTGGGGTAAAAAGTAAGAGTGTGAAGTAGGCTATATATGAAACGATGAGATCTATATGTGTACCAAGTTTCATATTATTACATGCAAGTGTGTTTGATTTATGGACCAAATTTTCAGACCAAGTTTATTGACCAAGTTAATCTGATTAATAAACTAATTATATAAAACTATTGTCAATGCACTACAATTAAACTAGTTATATGTCTTTACTTATAAAAAACAAAAATAAAAACTTATTTAAAAAATACCAGGCTTGAGAAATGTATTTTCTTTATGCAGGTCATACACACAGCAGTGAAATGGTTAAGCCCCCTCCCCCTGCACACACACACACACACACACACACAGACAGCCAAAGACAGCCAAAGACAGCCAAAGACACAGAGACATGTAGGCTCAGAGTGACCATATTCAAACAAAAATATCTGAGTTTCTGTGGGTCCTAGCTAATAAGTGTAAATTAGAAAGTTGTCCGGCTCGAGGAGTACAATATACATACCAATTTTTGTAACTCTAGTTAAAACTAACAACCCCACTTTTGTCAAAAGGTGGCGCTACTGAGCCCTCACCACGCCCGTTTCTGAAACTTTGCACATGTCTACTGGCTAATAAATGTGATGTGTCTGTCGAGTTTCATGCATTTTGAAGCATGCTAAGGGTCTCAAAAGCATCCTAAAAGCATCCTAAAAGAAGGGTAAAGTTTGATGGGTCGCCACGGCAACAGTTTCAAAGATATCAAGAATCCATTCACAGGTCTACATCTGCCGTATGTTTACATTATACATATGAAGTTTGAAGCAAATCGGGTAAAAATAAAAGGGTGATATCAAAGCATTTTGAAAGTGACACACTTCCTGCTGCCAGTTGGTGGCGCTATAACTTTGACTCACAATAGTCACATCCATGTGATCGTCCTCTTACAGCGAACACACTGCTGAAGTTTCATCAAGATCGGTTGATGTGTGCTGAAGTTATGATACACTTCCTGTTTCACGTTTCTCGCCATGATTTTGTTTCCTCGCCACGGCCAAACCGTTCGAGATATCAAAAATCCCTCGCAAACTTTCATCCTCAATGTCTTGACTTCACGCTGACCGAGTTTCGTCGAATTTGGATCAAAGCTCTAGGAGGAGTATTAAAAATTCCATTGCGAGTGTTTTACGAACAACCCTAAATAGCCGACTTCCTGTTGGGCTGGGGTAAAAAGTAAAAGCACGAGGTATAGATGAAACGATGAGATCAACATGTGTACCGAGTTTCATATTATTACATGCAAGCGTGTTTGATTTATGGACCAAGTGTTCGGACCCCGTTCCAGGGGGCGCTGTCTAGCCCCCCTGCCACGCCCGGGTACCATCTTCAGCCCGGCCCTGATGGCCGCGGGTTCTGACCCGTGTGCAAAGTTTCAAGAGTTTTTGAGCATGTTAAGGGCCCCAAAAGTGCCCGAATAGTCGTATAAATAATAATAATAATAATAATCGTTAGGAAAACAATAGGGCCTTCGCCCTTTCAGGGCTTGGGCCCTAATAATCCTTAGGAAAACAATAGGGCCTTCGCCCTTTCAGGGCTTGGGCCCTAATAATCGTTAGGAAAACAATAGGGCCTTCGCCCTTTCAGGGCTTGGGCCCTAATAATCCCAAGGAAAACAATAGGGCCTTCGCCCTTTCAGGGCTTGGGCCCTAATAATCCCAAGGAAAACAATAGGGCCTTCGCCCTTTCAGGGCTTGGGCCCTAATAAAATATTAAAATTATTAAAACCGTATAATTAAAATCCAAATAAATTGTTTAATTTAATCTGAAGTACTAAAATTACTTAAAATTAAAACTGAAAAAAACAAAACAATTATACTTTTAAAAACGAATACAACTCACAAAAAACAACATTATTAAAACTAGAATAAAAATAATTGTTTTGTTTAGTTAAAGTACAAAAATGACTAAAACTAAAATAAAAATTACTTATACATTTAGAAAAACTCATAAAAATGACAAAACACAAAACTATAATTAAAAAATAATCTTTGTTTAGTTTAAGCTAAAGTAGTAAAATTACTAAAACTAAATTAAAAAACTAGTAAAAAAGTGTAACCTTTGAAAGTGGAAAATATACTAAATTAAAACTATTTAAAATATGAATAAATACTATAATATTACTACGAATATATTAATAATAACTGTTCTGGACACTGTCCAATGGTAATATAATGTGTTTTAGTGCATTTACCATGATACCAGCATGCTATTTCTTGCAATATGTTAAATTCCCACTTAAATAACATGGTTAATGATTACGTTAATGATCCAGCATGACTGTGTGAAACTCACCGACCAGATCCCATTCCCCGTTGGCGATGTAGCCGGTGATGTCGGCCTCCATCATCTGCAGGTCCAGAGCCCATCCGCCGTACGTCCACGAGCCGAACTTCAGGTCGCAGCGCTGGACGTCGAACGGGAACCAGCGCACGTCGATGTAGCACGTGCTCTTGAAGATCCCTGAACAAGCCACGTTTATTTCAACACAGCGACCAGAAAAAGAAAAAAAGAACCAGTTGTTTAAGAACGTTTACCTTTCCTTTTTTTTTTAATTGAGTGTTTATCAGAGGGGTCCAAGTCCCTAGGTCTTTTGTTGCAATTGAACCATGAATACACTACACACACAAAATATATATTTTTAATGGATTCGAGGAGTTTTGTGGTTGAAATTTAAAAAAGTAACAAATCCGTGGGTCAATTTGACCCCTTAGGAATTAATGGAAAGCGACTTTACCGAAAATGGATTTTATAATGTCAACATGTGCATCTGAATGTACACTGAAGAGAAACTGTCTTAAGGACCCAGCGGAACAGCTCATCTGCTCCATATAGAGACATAAGCCCTTCTAGAGTCATGAAATATCATCTTATATTACTATTTTTCACAAGAGGTCGACAAAGACCCAATGTAAGATATTTTGAGCTGAATTAAAAGGTTTATGCATGAAATTGTGAGTTATTTTGAATTTAAGTTTATTATTTCATGATCAAATCTAGTAATTTAAAGGCAAAATAAATAAATAAAAAAATCTCTAAAAAATGCATAAAAAACATTATCAAAATGAAATAAAAGAAGTTTATGGACAAAAACATTAAGTATAATTTTAGGGCTTCGGGTCATTTTGACCAGCGAGGGAAGGATGAGGGTTAAGATATCTGAAGAATCTTGTGTGGAATTGAAAGGTTCTATGGATGTTCAAGGTTCTTCATGGTTCATCAATGCCAACGAAGAACTTTTATGTTTAAGAAAGCATAGCCAAAAATAATTCCTCATATATCGGAAGAAGACATCCTTCCCTCTGAAGTCAAACTCCTGTGGATCTAGTTTGTCCCTCATTACTCTGAGTCTGAAGGCCTTCCAAACCCATTCTGCACTTCAGGCTGAGACTCGTGTGTGTGTATTGATTTCTGTCAGTGGACAGGTGGCTGCTTCCTCACAGTAATCAAGACGACACGCTCTGAGGTGAAAGTGTGTGTTTTCCAGGTGACAGGAAGTTAAGGTCACCCTGAACCCTGTTAACTCCACTAGGGATAAATGTTCCCGCCGCTGTCTTCGAGTCACGTCTCGTGGATCGTGTTTAGGAGACGAGCGCACGTGAGCAGCGCAACAATGATGTGGCAATGACCTGTGGGAAACTCAGGATTTACTTCGAGCCTTGGCTAAGATGATGAGAATAAATCTGGAGACGCAGCGCTGCGGATAGAAGCGGTTCAGCAGATTGACAGAAGTGAGTAGGTAGGTAGAACTTTAGGTATTTTGGAACTATGCATTTTGGAACTTTTAAATATTTTGGAACTATGTATTTTGGAACTTTAGGTATTTTGGAACTTTTTGTATTTTGGAATTATGTATTTTGGAACTTTACATATTTTGGAACTATGTATTTTGGAATTTTCTGTATTTTGGAACTTTACATATTTTGGAACTTTTTGTATTTTGGAACTTTACATATTTTGGAACTATGTATTTCGAAACTAGATAGGATTAGATAGGACTAGATTTAGGTATTTTGGAACTAAGTATTTTAGAACTTTCTGTATTTTAGAACTTTACATATTTTGGAACTTTTTGCATTTTGGAACTTTCTGTATTTTGGAACTTTCTGTATTTTGGAACTTTACATATTTTGGAACTTTTTGCATTTTGGAACTTTCTGTATTTTGGAACTTTCTGTATTTTGGAACTTTGCATATTTTGAAACCATGTATTTTAAAACTTTAGGTATTTTTTACATTTAGGTATTTTGGAACTATGTATTTTGGAACTTTCTGTATTTTGAAACTAGATATTTTTAAAACCATGTATTTTGGAACTTTAGGTATTTTGGAACTATTTATTTAGTAACTTTCTGTATTTTGAAACTTTAGGTATTTAGTAACTTTCTGTATTTTGAAACTTTAGGTATTTTGGAACTTTCTGTATTTGCAACTTTAGGTATTTTGGAACTTTCTGTATTTTGAAACTTTAGGTATTTTGGAACTTTCTGTATTTTGAAACTTTAGGTATTTTGGAACTTTCTGTATTTTGAAACTTTAGGTATTTTGGAACTTTCTGTATTTTGAAACTTTAGGTATTTTGGAACTTTCTGTATTTTGAAACTTTAGGTATTTTGGAACTTTCTGTATTTGCAACTTTAGGTATTTTGGAACTTTCTGTATTTTGAAACTTTAGGTATTTTGGAACTTTCTGTATTTTGAAACTTTAGGTATTTTGGAACTTTCTGTATTTTGAAACTTTAGGTATTTTGGAACTTTCTGTATTTGCAACTTTAGGTATTTTGGAACTTTCTGTATTTTGAAACTTTAGGTATTTTGGAACTTTCTGTATTTGCAACTTTAGGTATTTTGGAACTTTCTGTATTTTGAAACTTTAGGTATTTTGGAACTTTCTGTATTTGCAACTTTAGGTATTTTGGAACTTTCTGTATTTTGAAACTTTAGGTATTTTGGAACTTTCTGTATTTTGCAACTTTAGGTATTTTGGAACTTTCTGTATTTGCAACTTTAGGTATTTTGGAACTTTCTGTATTTTGCAACTTTAGGTATTTTGGAACTTTCTGTATTTTGAAACTTTAGGTATTTTGGAACTTTCTGTATTTGCAACTTTAGGTATTTTGGAACTTTCTGTATTTTGAAACTTTAGGTATTTTGGAACTTTCTGTATTTTGCAACTTTAGGTATTTTGGAACTTTCTGTATTTTGCGACTTTAGGTATTTTTAAATAGAATTTTTAAATTTACATTCCCAGAAGGACTTGGAAAGCATGATAACTTAACACACCCACATGAAGACTTCATCCCATCATCATAACAGGCAGAAATGGAGAGTTTTGTGAGTATTGTACCTGGCGGCAGGTACTGGCAGTATCCAGAAGAGTTGATCAGCACGTTGGTGTGAAATGCGGCGTCAAATCTCTCATCAGCACTGTTAGAAACCACAGACAAAGAAGAGTTTTCTTTTGTGTCACGCTTTGATCACAACATCATTCCCAGGGTTATTGTTGTTTAATAAAACTAAAACTAATTAAAATAACGCTGGAATAAAACTACATATAAATACTAGTTAAACAACTTAAACTAAACGAAAATTAGAAATGTTGCCTTGGCAATAAACTGAAATAGCAGTGCACGTGTCCAAACTTTTGACGGGTCATGCGGAGGTTTGGAAGTGCATCAGCGTGCAACTTTAGCAGGACAAACAGAACTATAAACCAGGAGCGGCTCGAGTCGGGAGTCAGCGGAGTAAATCACAGTTATTTAAGAAGCCACAAAACTGCCAAAGATGAGAGAGAGAGAGAGAGAGAGAGAGAGATTCAGCCATGACAGCAATCAAAGGCCAAACCCTCATTCACTGAACTTCCTCGCTCTTCTCCGACACAGAGCTGAAGGGAACGTGTGCAAGAAGAGACGAAAGCTGAGATAACATCTTCTACAGTGACATAAATCTATAATCAGTGTGGTCTGATCACAAACACTGTTTGTACAGGAGTTAACAAACCCAGCATTGACCAGCATTCTTCAGATCTTCTCTTGTGTTCACATTAAGTTTCTTAGCTTTTGTTTAAATCACTGTAATCAATGCATTCGGATACAGTCGGAGTAGCTATCGCTCCTGGATGGGACGGGAATTGACAGAAATCCAAAAAAATTACAAACTTTCCGATTTTTAAGCTATTTGATGATGCATCATAGCTATTAAATAATATTTTAAAAATACAATTGAATCGATCATACTCGATTGACCTGATCCACATTAAAGTTTAAAGATGTTTTTGTATACAATAATTAAAATGGCCATATATTAGTCTTGATGTGTTTCAGGCTCTACTAGAACAGGTTTTCCTGCTTGCTTTATTCTGCGTATGAATTATTATAAGTTATAACGAGGAATATTGTGACGTGTTCGTTCCGGGGAGAATCTCAAGACTAGAATGAGTTCAGAAACACTGACTGCGATATAGAGAAGAACGTTTTCATGCTCAAACAGCAACATTACACACTATAGAAAGATAAACAAGGGAAAAAGCATAAAACAGGTTCTTGGATTTCTTCCAACTGCGTTTGGGGTTTGGGATCTGGCTTTGGGATCGGGATTCCAAAAGGGGGTTTGGATCGTGATTGGGTTTGGGATCCGGCTTGGGGATCTAGCTTTGGGATCTGATTTTGGGATCCAGCTTTGGGATCGGGGTTTGGGATCGTGATCGGGTTTGGGATCCGGCTTTGGGATCAGGGTTTGAATCGTGATCGGGGTTTGGGATCCAGCTTTGGGATCGGGCATTGGGATTGGGGTTTGAAAACCAGCTTTGGGATCGGGGTTTGGGATCCGGTATTGGGATCGGGGTTTGGATTGGGTTTGGGATCCGGCCTTGGGATTGGGGTTTGGGAACCGGCTTTGGGATCGAGCATTGGGGTTTGGGAACCAGCTTTGGGATCAGGGTTTGGGATCCGGCATTGGGATCAGGGTTTGGATTGGGCTTTGGGATCCGGCCTTGGGATTGGGGTTTGGGAATCGGCTTTGGGATCGGGCATTGGGGTTTGGGAACCAGCTTTGGGATCAGGGTTTGGGATCCGGCATTGGGATCGGGGTTTGGATTGGGCTTTGGGATCCGGCCTTGGGATTGGGGTTTGGGAACCGGCTTTGGGATCGGGCATTGGGGTTTGGGAACCAGCTTTGGGATCAGGGTTTGGGATCCGGCATTGGGATCGGGGTTTGAATTGGGCTTTGGGATAAGGCCTTGGGATTGGGGTTTGTGATCCAGCTTTGGGATCGGGGTTTGGGATCCGGAATTGGGATCAGGGTTTGGGATCTAATTGGATCGGGTTTGGGATCTGGCTTCAGGATCCGGTTTTGGGAACCGGCTTAGGGATCTGTCTCTTGTACCTGTTATACAGCAGGATATCCGGCCTCCAGATGAGGGAGTCTGGGAATCGAACCGTGCTGACGCCGGGATAATCGCTGGTGTTCCACTGCAGATAATAGTCGGTCCAATACTGCGACACACACATGAAGTCAGACACATTTACTGCTTTAAAAATTAAAAGGTTATTTGATGGTTCTTCGTATTTAGTAGAATTACCCTGTTCTAATCATTGTTGCTATATTTTAATACACTTAAAATACATGTTAAATCGAAATACGGACTTAACTTAAAAAAAGTCATTTTAAAATTAAATTTAAAATTAATGATGAACTTAATTCAACACAACTAGTCGATTTAGCTGTAGATTATTAACTTACATTTAAAATAATGATAGATTTACAAAAAGATCCTTGGTAGCTTTTTTTAGTTACAAGAGAAATTGCACACAGTCCTTCATTATAGGGACGACACATCTTACCCCACTCCGTTTAATATAAAAGTCGTAAACTTCTCGGTAAGATCTATTGCATTGGATTCCTGACCGGTGGGTCATGTGACATCTGACCTGAGAAATAATGTGATTTCTGCTTTAATATCACATCTAATGAAATAACCCAGGTCTGCGGTGTTTATTAAAGAGTCTCGCACACGCAGTGGCTTTTGTCTCTGAAGGCATGCTGGGAAAAACGCAGTTATTTTGAGTAAATGTGGAAGAAAGCGCATGAATCTGGCTTTCTTGGAGACCGTAGGGGTGTTTAATCCCGTTTCCTCAGCGTAACCTCAGCTTCAGTGTGTGTGTGTGTGTGTTGCTCTTTCAGACGTGAATCCGTCCTCCTACACGCTTAGATCCGCTCGGCTGGGACACACACACTGCGTTTTTACATCTACTAATGAAAGAGTGGAGTTTGCATGAAAACACTAAAGTTATACTTGTAGAGACTTAACCAATCAGACACAGTTATTTATTATATTTGGAAAGACAGGACTTCTTTGCATTTATTCAATCTCCGGGACATTGTGTGTATGATTATTACTCTCTCTTTCACACACACACACACAGAGTTTTTGTCGAGCACAGAAGAGCAAACGTTGATTAAAGAGTATTTGAGGCCAAGGATGAATCTGTAAAGGCGTCTCGTGTGTGTGTGTGTCGTCGCTCCGGATGGGAAATAACCTGCGCCGCATGAATGGAAAGCGTCAGAGAGCGATTACAGAGACTTTGCTGTGTTAGCGGCTTCCAATCTTCATGAAGACTGAGGGCATCCTGCTGTTCTTCTGCGCAGAGCGACGATAACCGGCTAATTAAACGAGTGCGGGTGTTTAGAGCAGAAACCGCTGACAGGAGAAACCACACGCCTCGGGGAACGTCCTTCTGAAAGTCCTCACTGAATGTCATCTGAAGAGTCTCGTATAAAGAGTTTTAAGACTGGAAATGCATTTTTCTTCCCCCTTAAACATACGTTCTACATATGAAAGGAAGAAGTAAAAAAATAAATAAACGAGAGTAAATGCTAGTAAATGTCGTGATGCCTAGAGCTGCGAGTGAACTATCAAATCCTCTCGCTCTCGCTCATAAACTGTAAAACATTGAGCGTCTCGTTTGCGGTGTTTAACACAGCCGAATTATAGGAGGACATTAAAGGAGTAGTTCACTTTTCAAAAAACTTTGCTGATAATTTACTCACCCCCATGTCATCCAAGATGTCCATGTCTTTCTTTCTTCAGTCGAAAAGAAATTAAGGTTTTTGATGAAAACATTCCAGCATTTTTCTCCATATAATGGACTGCAATGGGAACCAAACGGTTTAAGGTCCAAAAGACAGTTTCAGTGCAAACTGTAAACTGTTCAAAGGGCTTTAAACGATTCCAGACGATGAATAAGGGTCTTATCAAGCAAAACGATCGCTCATTTATAAAAAGTTTAAGTTTTATAAGCTCAAATGGTCGCCTTGCGTTCTGTGATGCACGTTTTGCACTTTGAAAGGTTTGACTCTCCGAACAGTTTGACTCTCCTGTTCGAACTCGTTTATCAAAATGAAAAAATCTTTTTTCGTGTCATTTGGTTCATTCAACGAACGGAATGAATGAGTTGACTCGGGAAAAGATTCGTTCATTTTGATGAACGAGTTTGAACAGGAGAGTCGCACAGAACAGAGCAAGGCGAGCATTTGAGCTTATAAAACTTAAACTTTGTTATTTATTTTTTTCAATGGCCGATTGATAAGACCCTTATTCATCGTCTGCAATCGTTTAAAGTCCTTTGAACAGTTTGCACTGAAACCTTGAATCGTTTGGTTCCCATTGAAGTCCATTATATGGAGAAAAATCCTGGAATGTTTTCATCAAAAACCTTAATTTCTTTTCGACTGAAGGAAGAAAGACATGGACATCTTGGATGACATGGGGGTGAGTAAATTATCAGAAAAGTGAACTACTCCTTTAAGACTCCTATGTTTGATTTTGGTTTTTATTGTGTTCCTCCATCCATCTTCATCTTTTCAGTAATAATCTCTTTTCGTGTTTCAGGCTCTACTAGAACAGGTTTTCCTGCTTGCTTTATTCTGCGTATGAATTATTATAAGTTATAACGAGGAATATTGTGACGTGTTCGTTCCGGGGAGAATCTCAAGACTAGAATGAGTTCAGAAACACTGACTGCGATATAGAGAAGAACGTTTTCATGCTCAAACAGCAACATTACACAGAAAGTGAACTACTACAGAAAAGTGAACTACTCCTTTAAGACTCCTATGTTTGATTTTGGTTTTTATTGTGTTCCTCCATCCATCTTCATCTTTTCAGTAATAATCTCTTTCATTTTGCTAATGCAGCCGAACGCAGGCGGAGCCGTATTTTAATCCAATATGGGTCGAGATATGATCAAAAATGTATAAAGTGGCACGAGTCCAACACTTCAATAACTACTCACACTAGAGATGGCTGATCTTTAATATACACTCTTAGAAGAAAAGGTTCTATCAGCGCTACATATTTGGAACCCCTAAAAGGTTCTATACAGAACCCTTTTTAAGTTCAATAACAATAACCCTTTGTAATCTATATGGAACCTTTTGGGTTCATTCATTATCGTTTGTTTTGTCCTTTCCAGATTAAATATTTCATATTATTGACAAACATCAAGACCCTAAAATTAATTTATGAACTGTAACACGACCAGTTACCGTTTCTTTTACATCTGTAATAAATGTAATGTAAATGACCTCAGTATATGGTGGGCGGTCACATGATAGGAAGAGTCAGTGAGTTTTACCAGTTGAAGCCAGATGTTGGTTGTCAGGACCTGGTTCTTCTCATCCTGGGAATAAAACACAAGAGAGAACAGCCGTCATCTTCGGACGCCATAAAGCGCTTGAGATCGACTCTAAATGTCAGGGAGATTGCGTCGTAATATACAGCTTATTTAAGGAGCGGATGTAAATCATGGCTTTCCCTCTGCTTGAGCTCAAGAGGCGTCTGACATCATTGGTTTATGTACTTCTTGAGTGTTTGATTAGAAAAGCAGGGTTTCTCTGCTGTGATGTGAGCAGGTGTCGTGGCGTCAGGTGTATTTTCAGGACAGGCTTTCAGAAATAGCAAAAATAATCACTGCGAATCACGCAACCGGATCAGTGGCTGTGAAATCTGCATGAAATAGGTTGCAGATCTCTCATTATAAAAGATTGCAGGACTTAGACATAGAAATACTGCATGGCGTCTGGATGTCAGATAGATGGGTTCAGTTGTGCTCGTGTAGATCTCGATTGGAAACTGACATGGCTCTTTCTCCAACTCTAAATGGATTTTCATTTCCATCAAATGCTTCATCAGAGAGTGGAGAGTTCTTAATCAAAGTTTGTATTTCACAAATAGATGTGAACTTCAATATCTGACAACACATCATTAGCACTCTCATCGTTCATCACTATTATTTACAAAATGTAATAAATAAATAATAAAAAATATTTGAGATTAAATGAATGAATTAATAAATTCAGGTCAATATACATAATTTAAATAAATTTGGCTAAATAAATAAACATAAAATAAAAAAAATAACATACAACTAGGTTATATTAAGAAATATTGCAATAAAATATAAACAAACAAGTAAATAAAAAAATATTAGAATCATTTCGAATATACTTTAATATAAAATAATTTTGGTAAAAACATTTTATACACAAAAATACAATAAAAAATTTTAATTTACATATATAAATGTTAAAATAAAATAAATATAACTTTTAATAATCACATAAATATAAAACGTATATATATATAAAAATATAGACTCAATAAAATTAGCGTACATGCATGAATAATTAAATAAATAAATTCAGGTCATTTCTAGTAAATAAATAAATTCAGGTAAAAGCATATAATTATTTTGAATAACACAATAATTTTGGAAAAATAAATAATATATAAAATTTTATACAAAAATCAAGTTAAAATTATATATATATGTAACTAGAAATAGAACAACAAAGAGAGTGAGGTAATGGTAGTCTGTTTGTGAGGTGGTTAAACAGCTGTTGAATCGCATCAGAACAGCTGAAAACATCAGCCATAACACAGCTGAGATCTCCAGCACACACACGCACGCTCATCCGAATACACACACGCGTCACGGTTATAGCCTGCAAACATCAAAGCACACACATACACACACACTCCTCCAGACTCAACTGAGTGAATCCCAATGTTTGCCAGCAATTCAAACCTGAGCAAATGTGAGTTATCGTTTTCATATTAGCGTGAGCTCCTTAAACACAGGCTAGCAGCCAGCATTAATGAGTTCATCATACACTCATTATGTAGTCGAGCGATGGAGTGAGACAACAGTGAGCAATAGAGAGAGAGAGACCTTCTCCTCCATGAGCTCTGTCAACAGATCCACTTCATTTATCTCATTAATATTCAAATTCACACACACACTTTCCTCAGCCACCTAATATAGATTGTATTGCAACCAAAAGACCATTAAAAAGAGATTTTCTAGTTGGATTCCTCAATTTTAGGTTGCTTTGGATAAAAAAGTCTCAATGTAAATAACAGAAGTCTTAGCTGAAATGATCTATATAATATAAACATTTGTGTTCGATCTGACAAACTGCTCATTCCCAATTATCTATTCATATCTGATATTTTTGTGAGGTTTTTCACTCACCACAGATACCTTCTGAATAAAAAGTGCCCAAACCCCTTCTGAAACCATTAAACAGACCAGCCAGACCAGGCTAGCTAAGACCAGCAAATCAGCTATGTTCAGACAGAACTGGATATTCATCTTAATATCATCAAACAATTCAATAATATAATTTCGGTTAGGACCCACGGAGTGCATTAGGATTTTCTGACAAACTGTTCAAAAGTTATTGGCAAAAAAATACATTTTTCAGATCTCATGACCTGTAGGTGGCGCTGTTCCCAAATTTGGCACAACCCCTCAGAACATGGTTCAGATGAAACCTACCAATTTTCGTTACGATTGATCAAAGTTTGGCCAAGATACAGCCTCTGAACCAATTTCGGGTCAACCTAGTTTAGTTTGAAACATCCTATTTTGAACAAATATGAATAAAAATCATGTCTGTGGAGATTGGTCCAAAGATCATCTGACACAATCTGGAATGTGATCAGCACGAAGAGAGCAATCAGGTGTACTAATTTTGATTTTTCTTGATCAAAGGGTTCAAAAGTTAGAAAAGTGAATTTTTTAACTGGTGGTGGCGCTATAGAGTCCAAAATTGGTCAGATTACTATTCATGACTATCACTACAAGTGGTGCCAAATTTCACCATTTCCTATATTCATAGGCGAGTCGGCTGCAACATTGTACATTGGCCTCCGCAGATCATTTGAACGTGTTCCGCCCGAACTTTGTTTATAAAACATAATTTAATATGATATTCACATTCTGTGTTTTATATTAAATTAGGAATTTCTGTCTGAAATGCATTAGGATTAAAAAAAATCCAAGTAGACGGGGCAAAATACTATCAACCAGTAACATCATAGCTCAGTTTTCACCTTCCAATCGAACCCTAATGTGTAAAATCAAGCCCTGTCCAAAGTTCTGATTGAAGTGTGTGTGTGTGTGTGTGTGTGTGTGTGTGTGTGTGTGTGTTTACTCACCACGTCCATGATCTGCATCAGACTGAAGCTGAAGTGCACAGTGAGCGAGTGTGAGTCGTTATAAACGGGTCGTTCCAGAGGGGTGTAGTTTCTCATTAAGTCTTTGTAAAGCCGTCGCTGGTGCTCGCCCTGCAGAGAGACTGACACACACACACACACGTTGGGTTTAAATGTTTTATGGGGACTTTCCATTGACATATTGTTTTTTATACTGACCACAAACACACACACACAATTCTTGACCTATTTTTCAGTTTTAAACCACCAAATCCAGATCCTCAAACCGGTTCTTATCTGGACGAGTTCGACTGTCAGAAGCATTTAACGAACACATTAAAATAATCAAATTCGAATTCTGTCTGAATGTATCCCAGAATTCTCAGCTTTAGACTGTTTAGTTAAGTCTTCTCAGGACTGATGGTGAAGCTCTCGCTAGATTGGGCGGCTTTTAAATGAAGAAGCTTTAATTGACTGAGAAGGTTCAATTACACTAAGTGTTCCCCAAGAGACTGTCTGACCCGCACACGACACACGACACAACACAACACACAATACACGACACACAACACATAACCATCAGCTGTCAAACTGCAAAATCTATCAATCGTTTCCTGCAGGGTGAATATGAACATTCAATCGAGAAGTTAAGGTCACAAGAACAAATCACAGAACAATGACTGAAATCAGTCAGACGGTTGGAAACATAGACTGTAAAAAAAAAAAGGTTTGAGAGCAAAACAAAGTCAAAGGACAGTGACACTGTTTGCTGAGTCTTTCTGAAGAGCTTTACATTCAATGGAAATCAATTGAGATCTAGTAGAATCAGGTTATTAAAAACATGATGATCACAGTCATTTTGGAGAGGATCTGTGGGTGGAAACAACCCTGCTTCAGTTCCAAGATCTTTAGAAAACACACACACACACACACACACACACACACACACACACACACACACACGCAGAAACAAATGCAGGGTGATAAAACATCTGCTTACTTTAGTTCAAACTCTACAGAAACAAAACTCACAGGAGATTTAAATAAATGCATAAATAAACAAATAGATGGATGGATGGATAGATTCCACCTTTTTTGATTAGGCTAAGTAATGATACTTTGATAGCAGTGACATGGTATTCTTTGAAGTATCATGTAACGTTACAGTATAGCCTTTATAGGCTTAATTAATGATA
>NW_024121379.1:35234-102009 GCF_016745375.1 Pimephales promelas | reverse complement strand
ATGTTACATAACCAAACAGATGTAGCAATTTTGCATGCTTTGCTACTCAGACATCGACTGACCCTGAGAGGTCTTACTCTCTATATTTTACATGGCTTCACAAGAAAGACCATTGTGGTAAGGCGTTGCTAAGGTTTTTTAGTGTGTTGCTATGTGGGTATTTTGATGGTATACTGGTTGCTAGGGGCATTGCTAGCGTGTTCTAGCTGATTTATTATTGGCCCAAATCAGGGTTAAAAGCTAGCATAAAAGCTTGAAATAAAAGCTAGTTACCAAAGCAACATTTCTCATTTTTCATTAAACTAAGTAACACAAAAAACATAATAAACTAATAAAAATGGCAAAAACGAACAACAAAATTACTAAAACTAAATAAAACTTATGCACTGGTCCAGATCAAAGAAAAACCCTTGAGAAAAGAAGTGTGCTTAATTGTTTTATAGTGTACTTTAAATCATAAAAAGTATTTAAAAAAAAAACTGTACTTGCATACTTGCATGTAATATAATATTAATTAAATAAAAGGCCTCATAAAGTGAGTACACTTAAGTATAGCCTACACTTAAATCATCACATTATTTCATTAAATAATATCTCATTAAAAGTTGTAAAAGTTTAATACATTTTAAATTATTATGTTTTAATAATTTTGTAATTATTTAAAGAAGTATACTTATTTACTTATCAAAAAAGCACACAAAGTTTAGTTTACCCAAAAAATAAAATTCTGTCATTATTGTCGTTCCAAACCTGTAAAACTTTCGTTCATCTTCGGAACACAAATGAAGATATTTATAACGAAGTCTGAGAGATTTCTGTCCCTTCATTTACAGCTGTGCAACTTAGACGCTTCAAAAAGTTCATTAAGAGATTGTAAAACTAATATGAATCGAGCGGCTTAGTCCAAATTTTATGGAGACTCCCCATTTGAAAATACCTGTGTTTGTGTGGACAGGGCCTCAGTAGTCTTGATGCTTCCTTGAACCACCTGACATACTTACAGGACTTTCACCTACATTTTCAAACAATGATGCATCTACCTTATTAATTCTTATTTGTGTTTGATTTACTGTTACTGACTGCAATGAAATACATTCATTAAAAAGATTATTAAAGTGATTGAATAACGCATCCATTTTTACACATTCTTAAAAATTGATCTTGCTTTACTAATGTTTATCAGGGAATTTCCTTATTCAAATTAAAAAACATTTATTGAAGTGCAAGAGACGCAAGAATGTCATATAGCCCACGTATGCATGTATTATTGCATGTTGCATGCGTATATTGTAAATATGCTTGCAGAGCACCTTGCCTTCTTTCCTTTTAGTGAAAATGGACAATTAAAAAAAAATGTGAAGCACCCTCCTGATATTGGTGACATTGATACATTGAGTTGTAGTCAGCAGTATAATCACCTGACCTGGGACTCGATGCTATCCTGTGGCTTATCTTCTGCTCGCTGATTGCTATTCGTCAGGTAATCATTCATATTCCTGAATCACTATTAAATGTGATGAATATAACCGATCTCCATTCAGTTCAGCCTGTCCCTACTGAAACGCAAAAAACTAACACCTTGCGTTAATGAGAAAGTGACTGGCGTGGCTATTGTGACAAAGAGATTAAGGTCTGAGGTGAATTTGCCGCTTTAAAGCAATTATCATTGGAAAAACCTAAGCTCTTTTATTTTCCAAGATAAACTTGTCCCTCGAATGCTGTGTAATTTCATGGAAAATGAACTACATGTGTAGTATATGTAGTAATGTGCATAGCTCCGAGGTGATTATTCCTCTTAATGTTTAGCTCCAGCTCCTGCCTGGATTTCATTGATCCTAATGATCTTGATCAGGTTTGTTTAATTAGGGCTGGAGATAAACTGGAAACACTGGACACCTTGCCATAATGCGTCCAGTTAATAGTGGTGTTTTTGATAAATAGTTTATGTACATAATTTAAAGGGATAGTTCACTTTGAAATCAATTTTTGGTATGTTTTAGCTTACCTCAAGGGCATCCAAGATGTAGGTGTCTTTGTTTCCACAGTAGTTTCAATTTTGATATTTTTAGGTCAAAACCGTTCATGACTGTCAGTCATATAATGGAGGTCTATGGTCACCACCTCAAAGAGCATGCACAGAGAAGTCATTAAACATGATTTATTGACTCGTAAATGTAAGTACACATGGCCTGAGACACGAAACGAGCGGTTTGTGTGAGAAAACGAACAGTATTTATATCGTTTTAGAACCACAGCCACATCCAAGTGATCTGAGGGCCATCTTACATTTATGAGTAATAAATACACTTTCACTTGAAGTATATTTTTCTAAAATATATTTGTAGAAAATATACCAAAGTGTAATTATTTTAAAGTTTTAATATAATTAAAGATACATTTTTGTTAGCAATGTACTATTGAAAACGGGAATATATTTGAAATACAATAAAGTATTTTTTTTTTCACTAGGATTTATAAGTGAATAAAAGCCTAAATTCAATCTGTTCATTATAGAAAGTTGTGTCTCTTTTGGATGGATTAGTTTTATGATCTCTGTTTACTTTTTTGAAGCGTCAAAGTGGTAGTTGCATAGCGGTCAATGAAGGGACAGAAATCTCTCAGATTTCATCTTAATTGATCTTAATTTGTGTTCCGAGTCTTACGGATGAGTAAATGATGACAGAATTTGTACGTTTTGGGGCAAACTATCCCTTTAAGATCAACTAAATTGCAAATTGAAATTATAATCCATTTTCATTTAATTACAATAGCATGCAACATTGCATTCAGTTTGCATATTATTTCCATAATAAAAGTATGCTAAAGTTGAATATTCTCAATATTCTGTAGTCCCTATAGATATATATAGTTGAAGTGTATTTGTAAAATGATTTCAAAGCTCATGATTTGAAACAGCATGGCCTGTAGTTGTTGTTCTAGTTGTTGTTGAAGCCCTGAGGGCCGCTGTAGTCAGTGAGTTTGGGGCGTCTGCTGAGATTTGTCTCACCAGCTGTTGTGGACCTTCCCAGTGATTCCCAGCGACACTTTTGCTCGATTTGCAAATCCATGTTGGCGTGTGTATCTCTCAGCTCAGCTGCATTCACTTCAGCACACACGCTTAGGCTCTTGTGCTTGTATTTGTTTGTGAGCTTTGTGGGAATGCATGTCCTTAATTTGTGATAGAATGCAAGATTTTCTCTTTGCACGAGGTGCGGGGAGAGAAAAGAGAGGAGAACAAATCATTTGTCCTCATCATCATCATCTTGTTACATCATAAATTTAAAAGGACAGTTGTTTCGCATGATGAAGCGTGCCTCATGAGAATGCATGGGCTCATTTTGCTAACTGCTAACAAATTACTGAGAAGCTGTAACCTTGATTTAACCTAGGGTAATACACTGTAAAATCGCATTGTTCATCATATTGGCATAAATTTGCAATTTTACGAATATTTTCTGTATAATCGCAAAAAAAAGTAATGTGTGTTAATCTAATAACCTTAACAAAAAAAAAATAATAATAAAAAACGTACTCATTATTTTGGTTACTTTGTTTCTGTGGTCAACTTTAGACATTCTACGGTAACACTTTACTTGAAGGGGTGTGCATAAGACATGACATGGCCTATGTTGAATATGAAGGAAGTTTTATGCATGTTTGCGACAACTGTCATTAAAGCCCCTTTCACACAGAGATTCCAGAAAATACACGGATAATTTGACCCAGCAATTTGTCCCGGGATAGTTTGATTTCGGTTCATTCACACTGCAAGTGATTTGCCGGGATCTGTGAGTGCGTTCACACACAACCTGTAAAAATCCCGGGAAGACACCATGACGTCAGGATGAGACGTAACGGACGCGTCGAAAACATGTACACGCGCATACCGTTCCACAAAGCTGGTGAACGATCTCAGCTACGGAATACGGATATTGAGGAGCTCCTGGTCTCTGCGTCGCTCCAGTTTGCAGGTATTTGTTCGTCCTTTCTTTGTTGATGACGAACACAAACTTTCTTCTAAGAGCAACAGAGTCACGCGATGGCACAAGCATCATCACTATGACACACCCTTTACGGCATTGGTCCTGGCTTTTGTTCACACAGCGCGCGTTCCGGGACTGATTACGGCAATATTACTAGGTCCCCAACCTGGGATCAATCCCAGAATCAATCCCAGGTCGTGTTTGCGTTCACACAGAAGGCGTTCTGGCAATTTCCCGGCAATTTCCTGGGATCAACTCGCTGTGTGAAAGGGGCTTAATAAGTGTCATTCGATCAGTTATGTCATTTTTAATGCAAATATGACATTGTTTAAGATGTCTTTGTTATGACACCTTGACATAAACCAATACATTATGACCTGTCAATGTCTTTGTCATGACAACTTGACATTACTAAGACAACACAACCTGTCATAAACATGACATAGCAGATTAATGATCAAACTAAGAAGCTTTATTGGTCAACATTACATTAATCTGTCAGGTGGTTGTTTTTGACATTGGCTGTCATGAAGCCATTATAACTTTTTAATGACAAATTCAATTAGTACCACTGTAGTTGAGGTCAAGAAAAATATTCATGACAGTTATAATGGCCTCATGACGGCCAATGTCAAAGCCAACCATATGGCAGTTTAACTTAATTTAATGTCAAGGTGTCAAAGATATCTTAAACAATGTCATATTTGCATTCAAAATGTCATTATTGAGCGAAAGACAATTAAAGGGTTAGTTCACCCAAAAATGAAAATTAAGTCATTAATTACTCACCCCCATGCTGTTCCAACCCCGTAAGACCTTCGTTCATCTTCGGAACACAAATGAAGATATTTCTGATTAAATTTGAGAGCTGTATCACTACTCCATAGACTTCCTAAGGGACTAGCACTTGACGGCCCATAAAGTCATTAAAGAAAATGTTTAATTATTCCATGTGCCTACAGCGGCTCAATTATAAGTTTATCAAGCGACGAGAATACTTTTTACGCGAAAAATAACATAAATAACGACTTTATTCGACTATTCCATTACTTCCTTATGGGCCTTGAGACGAGAATTGAAGAGATTTCCAGAACGCATGCGCGAGAACTGAGAGGACGTTCTTCTTCGACTACTTCTTGTTACCGGCTGCTCACCGCTAGTAATACCACCCCCTACCGTATAAGATGACGTGCTGATATAGCTGGAAGAGCAAAACTTTCTGTTTACAAGCAGAGGAAGACGCGCGCTGTACATACGCGTTTCAATTACCGTATTTACCGTATTTAAGGCGCCCTTAAAAGCCTTTAATCTTCTCAAATACGACAGTGCTGTGCGCCTTACAATCCGGAGCGCCTTATATATGGATCATCATCTTATACGGTAGGTGGCGGTAAGCGGTGAGCAGCCGGTAACAAGAAGTAGTCGAAGAAGAACGTCCTCGTCTCAGTTCTCGCGCATGTGTTCTGGAAATCTCTTCAATTCTCGTCTCAAGGCCCATAAGGAAGTAATGGAATAGTCGAATAAAGTCGTTATTTATGTTATTTTTCGCGTAAAAAGTATTCTCGTCGCTTGATAAACTTATAATTGAGCCGCTGTAGGCACATGGAATAATTAAACATTTTCTTTAATGACTTTATGGGCCGTCAAGTGCTAGTCCCTTAGGAAGTCTATGGAGTAGTGATACAGCTCTCAAATTTAATCAGAAATATCTTCATTTGTGTTCCGAAGATGAACGAAGGTCTTACGGGGTTGGAACAGCATGGGGGTGAGTAATTAATGACTTAATTTTCATTTTTGGGTGAACTAACCCTTTAATGACAGTTGTCAAAAACATGCATAAACCCTGTTCATATTCAAGGCGTAATGTCATGGTTATGAATGTGTCATGTCTTATGCACACCCCTTCAAGTAAAGTATTACCCATTCGACTATAAAACTATCTTTGAAACTACATGTCAAATAACTCTCAGAGTAGCCTATTAGTACTCTGTAATAGATTGTTAGGTTAGGGTTATGGTTAATAAAGTCACATATATATTCAAACTCCAAACAGATGGCCGCCTTAGCAAGCCACTGTAAAAAAAATATTGTTGGTTTAACTTAAAAAAATAAGTAACTTGGTTGCCTTAAAATTTTAAGTTCATTGAAATGGGGAAAAATTGAGTTAATACAATGAAGGAGATTCATTGAATCACCAGAAACTCAAAATATTACGTTATCTGAACTGCATAAATTATTTAAGTTGATTTGATAAAAGAAAAAATTTTGTGATTGATTACAAATCATGAACATTTTTTTTTTACAGTGCATCACTCATTACCTACTTAGAACACATTATTTCATGTTTCAAGCTTTAATTTGTCCTTCATCCTAAAAGTTACTTCTGACATCCAATTATAACCGTCAGCTAGCAGAATGCCTACACACTTCTTAAAGCAGCAGTTTAAGTGATTAAGTCGCTACTTACTCTGATCTACGTTCCACATTCCCTGCACTCAAAGCGCATTAAGAATCATGTGAAGGCAATATACGTTGCACTAGATGAACTATGACAGCAAAAGTACTCCCTGTTTAACGTCTGGTAGATTAAAGAGTGATGAAGCAGCTAGAACATGAAATAGGGATTTAAGATTGAATTTGCTGAATTATAGTGACATGGAACCATGAGTGTTTCATTGGCTATAGGTCAGACTGCTGTCATCTTCCCACATATCTAAAACTGAGTTGAATGAGTCAGACAGGCTTCATATTCCTCTCACGTTCACTTGTGTGGCATTGATTTATGGCCAGGGTCTTGGTGTGTGTGAGTGAAAGAGAGAGAGCATGATTATGTGTGTGCATGTGTGTGTGTGTGCGTGCACTACTTGTCAGCACTTTGAGTGACAGTCTCTATTAGCTGGCTGTAGAGAGATGTTGGACTCAGAAGATTTTCAGTCTGTAGTGAAGTCCGTCAGCTGTGACCATCAGCACCCTGAAACCCCATCTGAAGACATCACCCACAGGTCTGCTTATCTCTCCCTCTTGGCCTCTCGTTCATATATTCTCTTTCTCTGCCTCTATGATGCCCTCCTTCATTGTCAAATTCATCCTTATTTTTCAGTCTGTTGTACTCTCTTGTAATGCAACGTTTATAATGTTACTAGACCCAGAAATAATATAATTATTACAGTATATATATGAAGAGTTCAGATGCAAAAGCCTCTAAGTGCCATTTGAAATTTTCTTAGAATGATCATTTTTATCAAGCTTGTATGTTTAAGTTCAGTGATTTCACTTAAATGGCAATGATAATTACCTATTAATTGTTATTTAAGTGAAATTACTGAACTTAAATATACAAGTTTGATAAAAAAAAAAAAAATCATCATTAAAGAAGAAAATTTCAAATGGCATTTAGAGGCTTTTGCATCTGAACTCTTCATATAGTGTAGTGACAAAAATATTTTAAAAATAGGTTTTCCTTATTCATAAATAATTTTTATGCTTCGGGCTAAGAGTGTAATGTCCTCAATAATAGATATTAGAAAAGTGTTCATAAAGTATTGTTTATATGTTGTATTTTATATGCATACTGCATTTTACATTGTTATCCCTGGTCTAGGTCAGAGTGTAACATAAATGACAAAACAATACTTCTTAATTATCCATTTTTAAAAAAAAAAAAAAATTTAGGCACAGAAGTAGCCTAACAACATGAATGCTGATGCTTGAACCTTCGACTCCCTGAACTTTTGGACCAGCATCTCAACACTGTCAACAGCTGTACCAAAAAGTCTGGAAGGGAAGAGCGGGGCATCAAGATGGAAAGATCTTTACCCCTCCTTGAGCCCCGAAAGTGCTACAGATCTCCAAGACTGCATCTGGAGACAACCCATTCCTTTTGGTAAAGATCCTTTAATAAATCGCCCTGGTATGCTTGCATTGATCGCTTACGGATGTGAGAGGACGCTGGCGTTGTTTGTTTGCCGCTTCTCCATCATCAACTGTAATGCTATACCTCTAGCCTAGTAATATCAGACTCTGCTACTTCACTTTGCTTCGTAGACAGAGTCTGGAATGGCATAATAGAGAAGTGATTTCTCTCTCACTAGGGGGCGCTTGTCTGAAGTTTAAAATCATTGGTTACCCGTACGTTTATTTATGACATGTTATGCGCCAACACAGTCGCATTGAACCACAGACATCATGCATCAAACTCAAATCTGTGATCGAACTTCCACTGTAAACCTGCTGTAAACACTTGATGATGCGAGCGAAATACCGGAGTAAACATGGCTGTAAACGACTTTTGCAGATTATGCGAAGTTAATCTACGCATCCGCGGTACAATCATGGCCTCTAAACTTATTTTTGCCAGAGTGAAACAAGAAAATGTAGCCAACTCTCAAACTTAGGATTAGATCTTTTAAACACAGCTCTTTGTTCCTCACGAGTCTGTCGGAAATGCTACAACTTAATTTCAAGATTACAGCATGACATGGAAATATTTAAGGACTGGAAAAGAAAGGAGACACTGGCCTGTCAAAAGGTAGCCAGTTCGAGCTCGACCGATAAAAGAGAACGAGATACACAAACAGTCCACAAACTTTTTGCTCTTCTAAACGGGAAACGCTAGCTGACTCAGCTATCCGTCGCCATTTTAAATCGCCCACTGCTTTGACCCCTCCCCTATTAGAGTTTAGACAAATCGTACAAATGGGCTATATGCACGCATAAGTTCCGCATTTGACGTAAGGATGCTCGTCCATTTCCGGTTGTGGAGATTAAAG
Organism: Pimephales promelas; assembly: GCF_016745375.1. The sequence continues at coordinate 93,257 of NW_024121379.1, read as the reverse complement.
CGGAGGAAAACCGGAGAAAACGGGATTATGGCAGAGTCTTCAAAATTTACTGTCCTCCCGTCTTTGAAACGAAACGTACATACGTTTAGATGTAATTTTATATATAGTTATGTTTATTTAATATAATTTTAAAAAGCATAAACACAACGAGGGGTGTCTGTTTTATCTGTTTTTGTGACTAATGTTTCATTAGTATAACCATGGAGTATAAAATTCAATATAAATTCTCGGTATTGCATTGGACTCTATGATCGGTGGAAGTTATCGAGCATCCTTAATCCTTCACCGGAAATAACGCCGTGCATAGAGCCCATTGGTTGTGAGATAGTGTTGAACATACAGCTTCCTGAAAAAAAAAGCCGTTTTCTTAAGGCCCCTTTTATAGCCTGTCAGTGTGTCTATGATGTCACTTCACTGGGATGTCACCATACTGTGGTAGCCAATCAAAACTGGTATGTATCACACGTGCTTCAGACACGTGTCAGGAAGCTTTCCCATAGTGTCAACACCACGACGCAGCGTCGAAGTTACACTTTAAAAGGGAACTGTCTGTTGGAGGAGCATCAAAAGATATTAAGCAGACAGTCTACTAATACTCTAATGACTGCTATTTGACATCAAGTAGTTTACTTATAAGTTACTTATAATCAGTAGAATGTATAAAGTGGACTTTTAAATAAAGTGTTACCAAGGATTCATTATGTGTTATTTGGCCAGCTTCTAATATTTACATTCTTAGAAGAAAAGGTTATATATAGAAGCGTTTGTGGTTCCCATCATGGGATCATTTAATGGATTTAGTATAATTAATTAATTTTATTTTAATTCATATTTTATTTTAAATTAGAGGAGAACTCCGGCGCAAAATGAACCTTTGGTCTAATTACGTATTGGCACCTAGTTGACCGTTCTCTGGATTTGTTTTCATGATAATCGAATGTAAAGAGTTTTATCTCTAAAAACGGTTTAGCGTATATACACTAGTATATGGGGGCATATAATAAGTAAAGGGAAATCACTAGTTAATACCACTAACAGGCTCATAATATCTCCACACTAACACAGTAACATAATGAGGGTCCATACATGCAAAACGAAGCATTGAGAACTTTGTAAGAGTACAGACGGTTTAAAGGCAAGACAGTTCACTTCGTGTATACAGGCGGCACCATCTTTGGAAAACAGTTTCGACAAGTCAAACCACGAACACCGTTCATATAGTTTAAAGGCACTCTATGCAAGATCTGTACCTTAATATAACAGCTTCAAAGTCGTTTTGGTGGTTAACAAAGTCATAGTAGGGCGAATCATCCTGGTAGGAAAGCTTGGGGGGGACGCCGCCGGAAAAACCAGCCATGCAAGTTTGAGAGTGGCGCCCCTGACACAGCGCGTGAGAATCACGAAATGGTTTACGGCAACGACGTCACACGCATCAACAACATCATACTGTATGAAGCTATACTTTCGAAACAGGGAAAGAGAATCGGACCGTGCTAGAAACCGGACAAGAGTCCACTCGGTCGGGCTTTCACTCGTTGGCGCGAGCTTAAAAGCTGCACTGGATTGTAACTGCGATGCTGACCTGGCGATCTTGTTGATGGACTTGTAAGTAAATCTCTTATTTATAAACTTGTTTGTATTTGTATACTAGTTGTTTCTATATTGTATGTTGCTGCACTGGCTTGTGGTATGTCATTTTTTACGGTGCTGTTGTTCATTCATCCGTTGTTGATAATAAGACCAGTTCAATAATTCTCACATGTCTATAGCTTTCGATTACCAGAGCTTTAAGCAGACTTCCTAAAAACAGTCGTTTCTCTTAGTCTTGTTGTTTTTTCCGTTATGTTTTATTGCCGAGCTTGCCACAAGAGCTAGTTTGCCAGCTGAACTCAGGTGTTGTGATGTGTATTTATCACGTATCTTTAGTCCTGTGTCTGGTTCGGATTTCTTATGACGTGTGTAAGTTACTGTTATATCAAGTTTATCTGACTAACAGTACACTTCCCGACTGTAACTTCAAATTGTGTTGATTATGAATCAATCAAATCTTGACGCTGTTGATGTTGATTCTTGCGATTACCATGAGGACATAGTCAATATCTCACATAATTATTAGGACATATATAAGCCTAGAGGTTGTAAATAATTGAACACAATTTGCTATTATGAATCATGTCTAAATCATAACGTCCAATGTTATGAAATAATGCGACGTACATTTAACTTGATTGATGTCATCTGACATTTTGTAATTTTAACATTACAATCAAAAAACATGAATGAAATTATACAGTAGCCTATACACTATAGGCTATTTACTTCTGATTTTGCAGAAATCATGTAAAAACGCTATAAGCCAGCAAACGCGATAGGCAACTTTATTATTAAAAAGCAGTCTAGCACTTGACAGTATATGCAGTAACAGGGGAATAACGGTTATTTACGACAGTGCAAGTACACCACAGCGGCTCTAGAGGTCACTGTTTTACAAAAAAACCAGAGAGTGCATAGTGTGCCTTTAAAAGTTCACTGAACTTCATACAGTTCAGATCACTTGGCACGTTGTTCGTGGTTTGACTAGTCGAGTTTTGTTATTTTATCACTTCGAGCCCAGGGTAGGTACGCGAAACGAATTCACAACGCTTTATCTGTAGAGTGGGAAAGGGAGAGGCTAGTTGGCACTTCAGCACTGCTTGTCATAGTCATCGGGTCCAGGCTAAGGTCCTCGTCAGATCTGGATACGACCTGGATCCGGCAATCAATAGAAATTTTTGTAAAAAATGACATGTTAACTATAAAGGCCCATTTCTACTTACGTAGAACCTTTTTGGCATGGTATTCATGGCATTGGCTCATTGAGCATTTTTTTCTAAGAGAAAGAGAGATACTCAGAGTAATAACTTGGCAAAGTTTTATAGGAACGTCTCATATTTCGTGAATACTGCTCATTTGTTTTTGCTCTATTGACCAGAAGGCCTAATGTCTTCACAGCACTCACATTAGTCCTGATATCCCTCACAGAGAACATAAAAAATCCGGGATCTCAAAATGAATATCCTCTGTAGAGGACAAAGGTACATATGATTTATTTCTAGTTTCCTTGCTCTTTATAGCCATTCCTTATTCCTCTTGGACCTAAAAATAGGTAAGCACATGGCATCCCTCCTCTACAAAGAGCATTTGCCAAAAGAATATTAGATTGTCACATTCTGATGCAATCAACCAGTGATGTAACGTATGCGATTTGTGTGTTGTGCAATAGTCTGGCAATTCTGCTCTTTAAGTTGAAGTCAGTATTCCCTCATTCACCTAAAAGTGTCCTGCACCTTTTGGCAGTGTTGAATTTATTACATGAATTATTTACTTGAAATAACATGCAATATTACTGCACCACATAACGATACATTAACAATATTGTTAAAAGCATATACTGTAAATGAAGGTGACTAAAAGTAGGCTATATGTTCTGCGGATTTACTCTTTGTATATAAGCTCAATCAAATATATGCGAATAGAGATCAATTTGATTTGCTCTATTGCTTTCGTCCTCTATTAAAGTTTTAGCTTCCTAATACAGCAGTTTACATGTTCTTTAACCTGTTGAAGTAAGTAGTTAAAAGCTTAGAACTGGAATATTGTACTTGATTTTTCCATTTCCTTCAAGTGTGTCATCAAGTGTGATAAATCTCTAAAATCTTCTCAATTTCATCTGCAGCCAATACAGACATGAGAATATGTGTGTGTTTAACACACATTTTTATGCGAACCAGTCTGGCCACCAGCTCCACAGAACAACTATTACTAACTGGGAAAGAAAAGAACAAAAGCATGTTGGCATAGACTGCTGGACGAGGATTCGGTTAGAACTACAAACACAAGTAAAAAGTGTTAAAAAAAACTACAGACATGGAGGATGCGCGAGCCCAGCGGTTGGGTGGAGAGGTTTAAGAGCTTTGAGTTATTAATTATCTGTATCTAACCTGATGAAAATGAATTTATCAATGTTGTCCACATTATATTGCATCTGCAATACTTTTGTAAAGATTCGTTAAGCCATTACTTTTTAAATGCATCATTATATTCATATCGGTCTTTGTCAGGTGACGTCACACTCGTGCTTGGGCGTAGCCGCCATTTGTTAGGTATATCGGTTGTTGGAGAATTGTTTTTTTCATTCTTTTTTTCAAAATAGACCATCCTTAACATGACACTATCATCATCATCAATACAGCAAACCTATATTTGCTGTTACTAACTTTACAGGATTTATTTACATTCCTATGATACAGTAACTTGGTGAAATGTCTGCGAGCTTTAAGAGATGTATAGGCCTAGTTTTTAAATTGTTCACTGGTAACGTTATATGTGCTTATACCATAAACAAGATAGTTGACAATGCCCAAATCAGCACTCCAGCTTACTGCAGTCAGCTGAGCTCATATATGGATCTATGTTCTGAATGGATGACAATTTCAACAAAATTGTATCATCATCATCAATACAGCAAACCTATCTTTGCTGTTACTAACTTTACAGGATTTATTTCCTACCAAATGATACAGTAACTTGGTGAAATGTCTGCGAGCTTTATAAGAGATGTATAGTTTTTAAATTGTTCACTGGTAACGTTATATGTGCTTATACCATAAACTAGATAGTTGACAATGCCCAAATTAGCACTCCAGCTTACTGCAGTCAGCTGAGCTCATGGATCTATGTTCTGAATGGATGACAATTTCAACAAAAAAAGGTACCTGCCATATTTATTGAGTTTATTGCGGTACGGCATTTTCTCAGTTTTTGTTGTGCTTCTGCAGTTTTGCGAGTAATTTACTTGTTATCGCTACTCTCGTAATCTCTTCAATGCTCACAGTCAGTCATAGACATATACACTAGACCTCACCTTGGATACGGCAGTTCATTAGAACAAATGCGTCAATAGAGCCGCCATCTTGAAACAAGGGAGCCCCTCCACTTTAATGCATCAGCGTCAATGTAGTAGACACAGGTCTAACGCAAATAAAATCACCATAAATCATCATGAATGCGATTTTTCTTGTTTTTTTGGTTTGTTCCAACGGTCAGACATGTATTTATCATTGATTCCAGAAAGAAAATTTTTTTTTTTTTTTTTAAACATTCTTCCTAGTTCAGATTTCATCCGTGAACTTCATACGCTGCACAAAAGTCCGCCACCATCAATGAATTCGAAGTAAAGGCAGAGATAGCAGCGTTACCTAGCTACTTCCTATGACAAGACCCCTGTTCCAAGATGGCGGCGGTTTTGACGCACGCTTAGAACCCCCAGGTGAGGTCTAGTGTATATGTCTATGACAGTCAGTAGCGATACCTCAAAAATGGCGCCGCGGTGCGTCCGTCACACACAACAAACCCACGTGTCTGACAAAGACCGATTGCAAACACGAGGAGAGTCTCCGCATGAAAGACCCACGACTGGCAGATGATCGTGCTCTCTGAAACGGTAGGAAATCAAATTAGAGTTAATTTTAACTGTGACAAGATGATTGACAGGATGCACGCATCTCGCGACAGAGCGGTCCGTTAAAGATGACGTGATAGTATGTCCAAAAGCTTGCCTACTTTTCAGCTACAATACTCAAAAGTAGGCTATATACTTTTTCTTCACTAAGAGAGCATTCTTTTAGGGCGTAGTATAAGTAAGCGAATTGGGCCGCCCCAAATGCAGAAATGCACACACACACATACACTTAAATTCCCATTAAAATGAATGGTCATATATGGGAGGCAATTTGACGTTGTTTCAAATAAAAAGCAATCAGTCACAATGAAGACTGCCCAAGATATGTGGATATAAATGCAGAACACAGGGGAATAGTTAATTTTCTCAATATAGAGCTATCACCGAAGACATCCAATTTGAGACTTTTGAGTTATTTTGTATTTCAGGTCTTAAAACTTCAGGTCTTTTACCACCCAAAATAACATATTTAGGCTAAACGTTTTTTTTCCTGTGAAAATGTTTTTTATGCATGCCTTAAAATAGCTTGAATGTATAACTACACCCTTGCTTCATTTAGTATATTGATGCATGAATATGCAAATTAGCCCCGCCTCCACTCACTCACAGCAGCTCAGAGATACACTCCATCTCTAGACCCATCGCTAAAAATCAGCATCCTTAGAAACACTGAACAATAAAATAAATAAATCTTCAAAAATCTCCATTAAAAATACAAACAATATCATCAAAATAGATTGATATAAGATCTCTGGACAAAAAAATAAATAAAAAAAATAAAAAGTAGGCTATAATTTGTGTGCGAGGGAAGCATTTGTTACAGATACGGGATGAGAGGATGAGGGTTACATTTCATGTATAAACCACTGAAATGAGAAGCAAAAACAAGAGAGTTAATTAACCCAGAATATGAGTGAGCTAAGTATATGTGTAGGAAGGGGCACCTTTAACCATAATTAGACAAAACAGACACTTGCAAACGAGATTTACAACAGATGGGTTTTGTTGAGTGGTATTGCTAGTACAGTCCAAAATGTTCAGAATCACTTAGCAGCTGACAAAACTCCTTACCAAGAAAGGCAATGCATCAGTAATGTTGAAAGAAAGCCCAGATGCCTTTTCATCAAGTTCCAAACTTTCTTTCTTATGTGGAACAGAAAAAAATATTTTGAAAAAAAAAAAAAATGTATATAAAAAAAAAAGGAATGCAAGTCGATACACCAATCCAGGCTGTGCGTTCACTCTTTTTTTCCAACGGCGAATTGACACAAACAATCCCAGATTGCACAAGTCTTTTTGATGTGATTTTTACATCTGGAAGACGCATTTTTAAGAGTGTTTGCTCATCTGGAAAACGTCTATAGAATGTAACATCTACATTCATTTGATAGTTGACTCTAGTCAGTGTGCCATTGTGGTTTTATTGTGTTCAGTACAGCCATACCAAAAAGAGGATAACATTGTAATTTTATTTTAGAGGACAAAATTGAAGAAAAAAAAATATATATATGTATGAGGGGTTTGAAAAACCATACAAAACATGAGATTAAACTTAAATCCTGATTATAGACCTTTCCCTTATGGCGGGATTTATTTCACGCTTATGGCTGCAATACGTGCAATACAAGGAAACAAATGTCAATAATCCCGATGCTTGATGCTGATTGGATTCTCACTCAGTCCCTGAATGACCAGAGGATTATTTCATCTGTTTGTGTAGTTCTCTAGCGCCTCCTGCAGGCGAGGACTGCAATAACCTGTCCTAATTCATACTTCTGGTCATCTCAGTTTATAATCCAAATATATAATTGGACCAGTAGTATTATATAAAATTGGACACTCTAGCAATTATTGCAGTGAAGCTTTATAATAAATCTTTTTATTAATATTTTATGTGGCTTTGGATATGATGATTTTTTTTATTATACTAGACTATCATGTTTCATAATTACAGGCCTCCTCAAAAAAATTGGGTTCAAAAAAAGATAAAACACCTCTGTACAACAAGATCGTGTCTATTTTCTTTTTCAACATACACATTTTAACAAAGAATTATAAAGCAATTATAAAACAAATATCAAGTACGCATATTTCTTTTCAAGCATTCTTTTAATAAGCAAATTCATTTTCAAGTGACACCCTCATATAGAGGACACAGTCTCTTGACATAGCAGAATGTTGTTATGCAACAAAAATAACAATCCCCTATGGGAGCAACATTTATTTATCATTCATATTCACTGTTTTATTTCTTATTTTTTTAAAACTCGCAAATTTGATCCTCTATAACAGGGTAGCCACACCAAATAGTGTGTACATGTAACATTTTTGAAGGGCGATTTTAATAGATCATAATCCACATTTTTTTTAATATTAACATATTGTACACTTATTTTTATCAGATGCCTTTATCTGAATGACAAACAAGACATACAAGCAATCCATCTTTAATAGCATATTATTCTATGAATCTCAATTAAATAATTAATGAAACCAAGATAAAATCCATATCCATTTAGCATGAAACCAGAAAAATATCTACACGTGTATTATATTGCATGTAATTTGTTCACATATACACAGAATTCTGATTTTTATTTTAACCAGTGCATTGAGACGATCTATAAAATATTATGACCAACCCAACCCAAAACCTATAACGGCACCGTGCAAACACTGTCCGAACATGTAGGGTAAAAACACTGCACACCTTAATATGTCTCTAGTGTGAGTGAGTGTGAGGAGGACACACAGATTTGTCCTTATAGCGGCGTAACTGTCTCTAGTAAACTCAAAGCTCCTTCTACATGATTGGACACTGAAGGGAAAGGGGGGTGATGGGTAATTTATTATGGAGATAGGAATGACATCAGAGGACACTCTTTTCAACATCCTCTTCTTTCACCTACAAGATTAAAGGGACAGCAGATTAGCTGAGAAACATGAACATATTGCTGCATGAGTTATCTCACTTGGTGTGAGGGAATTCATAGGGTGCGTCTTTTTGTTTTAAAGTGCCCCTATTATGCTTTTTCAGATATGACCTTTCATACATGGTGTGTTACAATGGCTGTTTTTGAATGTAAAAGGTCTGCAAAGTGCATGATAATTGGAGTTATTATCTCACAAAACGAGTTGACGGTAATTCCAGTCTCACTTCCTGCGTCAACCTACGTAGGTTTGTAACAAATTTGCATATGGTCTTCATTGGCTGCCTGTGAACAACGACACCATTGTTATGGTTTTTAGTATACATAGCTGTCAACCCTCCCGTTTTTTCCGGGTTTCTCACGTATTTTTACTCTTTTCCCGCTGTCTTCCCGTTTTAGTATTTTCCCGTAAAATATCCCGTATTTTTACTCTGATTGTGTGAGACGTACGAGCTCTGACTGATTCGGCTTGAAGTCGTTTATTCTCAGATGCGGCGCCGCGCGCGCTGGCCGGAGACACACTGGCTGTGTGGCGTGTCCGTTTTTATTTCGGTTCCCATGTTAACAGATTAGAGCTTGCACACTCCAGAAAACGCGTGCATGCTAGAAATAGAACTGACGCCTATTTTTTCACGCGACACGCAAGCGTGTTGAAAGCGTTTCCAGGCAAAAAAAATAAATAAATAAAAAATAGGAAACGATGTTTATATGTCATTTTGTACTCGAATAGCCTACATTTTACATTTCAGATATACAAATTCAGATATCAATGTAATTTAAACAAATAATAATTATAATAATAGATTTATATTGCCATTAGTTTTGCCTATATATAATTTAATGTCATATAACATATGAATAAAATATCTTTTCTTTTCTTTTTTTTCCATTTGTTTCTTATGCTCTTAACAATGATTACACAAAGAAGAAGAAAAATTATTTGGAAAAAAACATTCTGGGCCTCAGGAGGATATAAAGATGGGATAGGCTACAATAACAACAGAGTGTGTCTTCTGAGTGACGGTCCACCACCAGGCTAAATATAGGCTCTTTAAAACTACATAAAATGTGTAAATGTAATTGAAATAAACAGACAGCCCACTTCCCTATTTTGTGGGTTTTGGAAGATGTGATAACAGTTGAAATTGTTGTCATAAAGGCAAGAGCAACACACCGCTATTCCAAATGTAGATTTTTTTTTTTCTTTAAATGACACTAGTTTCTAGGCTATTAACTCTTTAGACTTTTAAGGATTAGTGCTTTATTTTTAAAGTTTGTGGGTAAGAATCGTGTAAAAAAAAAAATCCCTTATTTTGGGGAAGGATTCCGGGAAAACTCCCTTATTTTCAATGTTCAATGTTGACAGCTATGAGTATACAAGCGCTGAGGAAGAACTGGAGCTGAAATTCAGATATGGTAATGGCTGTTTCGTTTCCGACATGTGCTGTAAATGGTAGACCAATCACAACAGACTGGGCCATCTGACCAATCAGAGGAGAGCAGCTCTTGGAAAGAAAGGGTTAAGAGAGACTGAATCCTTTATCAAACCATTTCAGACACTGTGAGAAAGGAGCTGATGCTGCAGTGTATACTATGAGAAAATGAAAGTGTTTTTTGACCTTTGATGCATGTAAACCTGTTGTAGAAGACCTCCAAAATAGCATAATAGGGGCACTTTAAGAACATGTGTTGAGAATCGTCCTTAAAGGAGTAGTTCACTTTTAAAAAAAAACTTTTGCTGATAATTTACTCACCCCCATGTCATCCAAGATGTCCATGTCATTCTTTCTTCAGTCGAAAAGAAATTAAGGTTTTTGATGAAAACATTCCAGGATTTTTCTCCTATAAAATGGACTTCAATGGGAACCAAACGGTTCAAGGTCCAAAAGACACTTTCAGTGCAAACTGCAAACTGTTCAAAGGGCTTTAAACGATTCCAGACGATGAATAAGGGTCTTATCAAGCGAAAAGATCGCTCATAAAAAAATAATAATAACAAAGATCAAGTTTTATAAGCTCAAATGATCGCCTTGCTCTGTTCTGTAATGCACGTTTGTGACTCTCCTGTTCGAACTCGTTCATCAAAACGAACAAATCTTTTTCTGAGTCATTTGGTTCATTCAACGAACGAAACGAACAAATTGACGAATTCATTTTGATGAACGAGTTCGAACAGGAGAGTCACAAACGTGCATCACAGAACAGAGCAGGGCGAGCATTTGAGCTTATAAAACTTAAACTTGGTCATTTTTTTTAAATGAGCGATGTTTTCACTTGATAAGACCCTTATTCATCGTCTGGAATCATTTAAAGCCCTTTGAACAGTTGCTGTTTGCACTGAAACTCTCATTTGGACCTTGAACCGTTTGGTTCCCATTGAAGTCCATGGAGAAAATCCTGGAATGTTTTCATCAAAAACCTTAATTTCTTTTCGACTGAAGAAAGAAAGACGTGGACATCTTGGATGACATGGGGGTGAGTAAATTTATCAGCAAAAGTTTTTTTTAAAAGTGAACTACTCCTTTAACTCCTCACCTGCTCAACTCCTTCCACCTCGGGGACATAGAACTGCAGCATGTTCTGGATGCCACTCTTCAGCGTGACGATGGAGCTGGGACAGCTTGTGCAGGAACCCTGCAGCTTCAGCTTTACAATACCGTCCTCAAAACCATGATACAACACGTCACCGCCGTCCTCCTGCACTGTGGGCCTGAGGAAGGACATAGAGATAGAGCAGATAGAGGAGCGGAACTTGCTGAATTAAAGGGGAAATGAAGCGGTGAATCAAGTTTACATGATTTACAAGATGGATTTCCAATATAATCAACAATTATATAAGAAACATTACAAATGTAAACATTTAGAAGAAAAAAAGAAAAAAACTTTGTATCTTTCGCCGCCAGGGCGCCGCCATTGTGCAGGTGACGTCACGGGATTGGTTGGCTCAAGTTTAACAGGCTCTGGGCACTGAAAATCGCGACATCAAACTGTGTTTACACCAGTGTTTTGACCGCAAACAACTAATGTTAGGTACAGATATTCGACAAAAAGACGACATCTCATGTTATATGTTGACAAACTGCACATAGAAACATTGTTCGCGATGTCTGCCGTCATATATTCCCGTCTCGTCAACACCATGTAAGTTACGTTGCTGTGTAGAACAGTCAGTGGTGGTTTGGGGCGGAGAGCGATGTTGTCCTGCGATGCCCTCCGTTTCAGAGTCCATCTGTTGTCAAGAGGTTGATCTTGAGCATGTATTGCGTGCGTGGTCAATTCTGCATCACCGGCGCGCACGTTTACCATGCTGTGCCGGGAGTTAGACGTGTGGAAGCGGCGATGCTTTCCCTGAAGGATGTCAGAGCGGAGACACTTTTTCCTAGTATATGTAGGCTGTAGCTAACGTTACTAGCACTACCAGTGCGAAAATATGGACGTTTCATTTCCCCTTTAACAAATACGTGCTAACTTACATGTTATTGACGAGACGGGAATATCTGACGGCAGACATCGCGAACAATGTTTCTATGTGCAGTTTGTCAACATATAACATGAGACGTCGTCTTTTTGTCTAATATTTGTACCTAACATTAGTCGTTCGCGGTCAAAACACTGGTATAAACACAGTTTGATGTCGCGATTTTCAATGCCCAGAGCCTGTTAAACTTGAGCCAACCAACCCCGTGACGTCAACTGCACAATGGCGGCGCCCTGGTGGCGAAAGATACAAAGTTTTTTCTTTTTTTCTTCTAAATGTTTACATTTGTAATGTTCCTTATATAATTGTTGATTATATTGGAAATCCATCTTGTAAATCATGTAAACTTGATTCACTGCTTCATTTCCCCTTTAAGAACAACATTATTAGTCTCACGACTTCTGTGTAATTAAAGAAGTGTCGATAACAAAATACCATTTAGTTTATTCCTGTTGGGTCCAAATGTACCATATAGAACGATACGGTTCCGAATAATTACACTGACGTTCAAAAGTGAGGGTTTGTATGATTGCTTGGTCACACTTTAGATTAAGGTCCAGTTGTCAATATTAAAGGTAAAATATGCAGGATTTTTGCACTAAAATATCACAAAACCACTAGGCCAATGTTACATATTTTGTTTAGTTGATTACTTACAATATCCCAAATGTTTCAATCTATTTGTAAATCGAGAGAAAATTGCGATTTTAACAAAGGAAACGGGGCGTGTGAGCAGGAGTGAGGAGTCATGACGTCATATCCGCGTTACCCCCGGTTTCCCCAGGTTTGACCTCGTAATGCCATCGTAACCATGGCGACAGACATTGACAAGTGGGTTATGTCCGTTATGCCTAGCAGGGCGCTCACGCTGTTGTTGTTGTTGTTGTTGTGTTCATACATCAAGCCTACTTCACACTACATGATTTTAAACCTGATTTAAGCCCGATTTGCAAAACGTTGAGCTCGCCGACAGGTAGGGCTGCACAATTAATCGAATTTGTAATCGCGATTACAATTATGGCTGCCACAATTATGTAATCGTTCAAAGGCACAATTACAAAAAGTCCACTTATATTATTCTGTACATCATGGGACATCAAGGTGATCTATGCTAGAAACAATAATCACTGCAATAATGATCCAATCATAGACTCTTAATCATTTGCCTATTTAAATCCAAACAGTGTCTTTTTTCCTTCTTTTGTTTGGCCTGGCAGTGTATTTTAGCTGTATATTGCTGCCATACAGACATAACTTTGACACACTCATCTCTGGCTGATGACGAAATTCTTTCTAAATACTTTCTTTTTCTGTAAAGCTGCTTTGAAACAATATGTATTGTGAATAACTTGAACTGAATTGAATTTGAAGGCTGCATTGAATATAATATCAAAACTACAGAACTTTACAGTAGTACCTTATGCGTGTGTCCAGTAATTCTTTAATCATGGCCACCACCTCGTCATCATCCTCCGATGGAGCTGCAGGAGCACGTCATGTACAACATGTGTAAAGATCTTGATTTTATTGATGATGTCTAGATAACAAGCATGAGAAGAATAGAAGAGATCGTAATGTTCAACCTGTGTCGGCATGTGGAGCATCTGCTTCATTGACAATAGGAAGTCCAGAGGTGAAGAAGTCCATAATGGTAGCGAAGACGTCTGGTTTGAGCACCTTCCACTGCGTTTCGCCATCAGCCTGAATGAAAAAACAGATTTAATGCTTAAAAGTTCAATTAAAAACTTTTAGTGTTCGTGTTTAACAGGGCTGGTGGTTTACCTTAGTAATGGTTATGAAGTCAGGGCCGAAGAAGACACTCTTGACTCCTTCAATTCTGAACAACTGTCTGAGGAATGAAAGTACAGATTTGTAAGCGTTTGTTTGGAAGACAACACATAAAATAAAGCCATCAGCCTGACACTCAAATAGGCGTCCTGCGAAATCAGTTATCAATCATTAGTTGTGTTTGAAAACTAAGTCAGGCATCAAAATTACTATTGTTCATGTGTCATTCTCAATATAATTATAATCATGACCATTGATGATAATTATATTCATTATAACTTTTTTTCCAAAGCATCTTTCTCCATTAAGGAAAAGCACATTATAATCTCACACAAATATTTGATGCACCCTGTGTTTCTGGGTCACTGTGATTTTGCCAAATAAGAGAACTTATTTTGTTGATCCTAAAACAGCATTTTAGGATCCTAAACCTAACCCTACTCACGTTTTACCCCTAAAATCAGAAGGAAATGATAGGTGAAAAGCATTGATGTAGAGGCACCTAACCCTGATTATAAGCCTAAACTTCTAAATTTAGACTGTAAACTGGCTTAAATCTGATTGGTTGATTGGAATGTTGTTCCAGAATCAGCAAAGATGTTGATCCACAAACATGTTGCACTTGGTGAAATCACGTACTTCTATGTTTCTGTTTGCTTGAAATAGCCTTGATGTCCCATGATGTTGAATAAACTGTATGAAAATTAATAATATTTGCATAATTCATTACATAATATAATACAATAAAGTTTTTTTTTAATATATATTCTATATTATTTACTGTCTTTCTACCAAACTGGAAAAGGAACCCAATGTTGTGCACTTTGCATTTTGCTAGAAAGTCTCAAAGTGCTTGAATTTCCCAAATTTGGATGGCAAACATGACTGAATTTTAATTTTCGGTTGATTTTTATTCAAATTATTGCGGTTATCTCAAACATTGGCAATTAGAACGAATAACCACGATCAGGTGATTAATCAATAATCGTAATCGTCACGATTTTGTAATGCCATTACTGGCGAAATCACTTATATAGACTTTAGCTTGTTTACTATTAAATAATAACTTATCCTATACCATTACTATGAATCGTGATTGATAGTAAATAGCATAAGCAAAATAAGCACAGTCTCCAGAAAATAAAATACAGTGAAAAACCACCTTGCCAAGGGTGAACAATAAGCCTCTCTGGGTCCAGCGAAATCCATAGTCCCTGATTCCATCACCATGCGACCAGGGAGAAACTTCAGGCTGTTTGGGTTTGGAGTGTCTTGGGTCTGAATAAACATGTTTCTGACTGATGAGATGAAATAAGCGTTATTATCCATTCCAACCAACCACACACTTTATCATGAATATTGGTAATACTTACTAAACATAGTGGTTGTTTGCTGTGGAATCTGCTTTCGGCCCACTTTGTGAAGAGAGGGTCTGTAGAGCCCTGCTCCATGATAACTGCACACATGATGCCTTTGAACACAGCAAATCATTGAATTATTGATTTTTACATATTCCTGATAAGTCTATTACATTTTTCACATTTTTAGAGCCAAGGTGTGCCGACTTTTTTTTTTCTTCCTTTTTAACATTTTTCTGATATGCCTTAACATCAACAATAACATGTAAAGTACCCTGTCAAAAATTATTATTGTAAGATTATAGCATGACACTGTTATATAATATTAGTATTGTGTGATACCATGTTGATATAACAGAATATATTATTGTTGTTTTGTTTATGTTTATTGTTGTTTATTTGTTGTTAATGGTAGACAGTTTATGACAAATTACTACAGTTATTGTTAGTAGAATAAAACTATGGTAACTTGCATGAGAGCAAGGTTCTACGTTTGAAGATCTCGTTATTTCGGCGTTTTTTATGGTTTCAGCAAATGCTGTGGTAAACATTTATTTTAATGGCGTAACTTAATGGTCACCATGGTAATTAACGAGAGCACTGAAGTAACGTTAACTTTAGCTTTTGCATTAACTATGCCATAAATTAGTATCGAAAAGTACAAATATATATATAACCAAAAGTGAATATCAGTGGTGATAACAATGTGTTAACTTATGAACACTCATGACAATGCTTCTCCAATAAGTACCCTGCATCTGCGTCACTCAAGAGTCAGACCTTGTCAGTGACACTGAACTATATTATGAAACTATAAAACACTCAAACAATTCGCCCGACTCTAAGTCTAAGCAATCTGAAAGACATCACTTATAACTCCTCACTGACATATGAAAGTATAGTAAAAAGTGTAGAACAATAACGACTTACGATCTCGTTAAAAGAACAGCTAAATTCCTTCCAACCTCAAATCTCCTGTACGCGGCCATGCTCGTGAGGGGCAGGCACGAAGACTCTGTTACGTGACGTAACTTCCTGGATTCAATGCGTGGCGGAAATCAGACGAGTTCAAATATAAAACATAAAAATACTATATATATATATATATATATTTTTTTTTTTTTTTTTTGCTACTGAAAATAAATAGGATACAATTTTTAATAACAAAAATATTGCTTAGCCCATTACATTTTCTGTCTCAGCTGCCCGAAAGATTCTTGCGACAGGAGCCTGTTATTTAGTTTAGAAAAACATACATGTTTGGCTAAATACTTTTTAAGGGTGTTACAGTAAAATTGATCTGGGTAAATCAAGCAATCAGGGCCGAGCCGGTGCAAAAAAAAAAAAAAAAAACTATACTCAACTTTTTCATCTAATGTAGCCATTTAATAAATAAATAAATAATATTATATAAGTGATTCATCTATTTTAAAATGTAATGCAAAATCATGTAATCATGCCTACGATTACGTAAAAGGCAGTATATGTTTTAATAAAAAATAAAATATACAAAAAGTTCAAATGGACATCTTTACAATAAATTAAATAAGTTCTAGTTATTTTGAGTTTTATTCTTTTGTTACAGTAACTTCCTAATTAGTAACAGTAAATCCCTATATATATATATATATATATATATATATATATATATATATATATATTAATTTTAATGTTATTTTTAAAATGGTTATATGTATAATACAAAATACAGTAATAACTCTATAGACCATTTCACAAGATGTAAACAACACTGGTCCAAAAACACTTCCTGTTTCAGTTTCTAACTGTTTTCTTTATTTCACATGTAAAGAAAGCATCTTAAAGATGTTTGTTTAACTTTTTGATTCAGTTTTAAATGGTCTGTTGGTTGTATTTTATCCCAGCTTTTATGTAGTGTTAAAAAACTGAAACAGGAAGTGCTTCTGGACCAGTGTTGTTTACATCTTTTGAAATGGTCTATATATATATGTATATATATATATATATTTATATATATATATATATATATATATATATATATATATATATATATGTATGTCATTTTTAAATTGATCATATGTATAAAATGTATTATATTGATTATAAATATATAATATGATTCATATTATTTATTGTGTTTTTGTTGTATGTCTAGTGGTACTTTTTTGCTTGTGTAGAGCAATAAATGAATGAATGAACGAACGAACAAACGAATGAATGAATGAATGAATGAATGAATGAATGAATGAAAAGAATTATCCTGCATGGTGGTTAAAATGGTCAATACAATTCAAATGCAAACTTTAGAAAACATATATGTTGGATTTTACAAGAAATATAATATACACAAAGAAATATACATTTAATTTATTATAATAAATAATGATTAATTGTTCATGTCATTTATTATTATATTTTGTTTCATTTGTTTATCAATTATTATTATTATTCATAATTAATTAATTAGAATTATAACCCATAATATTAAAGCAGTACAGTGTGATAAGGAGTGCAGCTGCTGTGAAAGAAGCACATTCCCTCAGACAGCATGGCTTGACCGATAGATGTTATTATCCCGAGCGAGCGAGCGAGCGGGTGTCATCAGTGCGGTGACCCGGATGTCTCCTCTCGTCTGATCCTCTTATCAGCGACAAGGGGACCGAGATGGATGTTGTTAACCAGGTAAGGCATTCAATCACAGCTATTCACCTAATAAATACTCATGTTCTGCAAATACCTTACGCTTATTCGCGTATTGGCCTAAAGGCAAACTGTTATTTGACTGACTAACAATGATTTTAACTGGACGGATAAAACGGAGTTTAAATTAATGACTTGACAAGAAAATACCTAGAGACGACGTCTCGTTGAGTTTCAGGGAATCTCTGTTGGATGCAACCAAATAATAAAACAATACAGAAAACCGTTTGCAATTCAAGACAATTCGCGTAAAATCGATCAATAACAATAGAGTACAAAACAAGCAGTGTATTGCGACTGTGGTATTTTATACAATGGGTCGGGAGGATATATATTTAGTATGAATGACTGAACTGCGCAACTATTTTCAAACGGGAGAGTTGTATGATTCGGATGATCAAATAACTTAAAGTCTTTATTTTCATGGTCCCTCTTTGAGATGAGATATAAAAGGACATGAGCCGTTCACTGGTTATGTATTTACGTTGATGTCCAATATGCGAACGAATCGTCTTTTAAACCGGTTCTTTTTAGTGATTCGAACGAACCGATTCATATAACGGTCGTAAATCATTCGACTAAAACTGTGAGGTGGGTGACATGTTGGAACTAAAAAAAAATCTATATAGCCTAACCCAATCTACGCGTTATAACCCAAATCTAGATAACCCAAACGTATTAAATAAAACAGTCCGAGAGAACCGATTCGCTCCAATGAATCGGACTTCAGAATACTATTCAGGCAGTGAATTCAGGCATCACGTATTACATTATAACAGAACAGGTTAACTTGTATATTAACAGATATCACAATCTGGATTACTATAGATGACAAATGGTTTGCATGGGCATTGGGCACTAAAGAGTAAAGTGAAAAAAAGGATTGCGCTATTATCTGCAGTGTGCCGCATTCACTCGCGTGCTCTCTGGCCTTATGCCCGCTGTGCGAGTCAAATAAATCGGCCTGAAGCCTGCAAATGCTCGCCAGTTGCACTTTCATAAAGGAAACGTTGAGATAAGCAGCTTTTACTAATTCTAATGCTTGCAAAGTCTCCCTCTCCTCCTCGCATGTGCGCCCTATTGGTCGCTTTGGATGCTGCTCTGTCGTCATCACTGACGTAGGTAGGGTTATTAGAGTGTATTGAGAGAGAAAAAAACATGTATTCAGAGAAAGAAGACAAATGCAACATACCTGCAATATCCATAAAAATACATGACTCTGTGCTCAGAAGTAATAAGCTGAAAATACTCATTCTACTACAGAAAGGCAGACACAAAGAGATACTCTTGTGAAAAAGCAGTGTGCATAATTGTGTTGTATGTGCACTTGTAGTGTACTTAAAATCAGCTGTGAAAGCTGTAAAATCAAGGAAATATACCTTATGAATTAAGTTCAAAAAAGTATAATGAATTACCACATTTGTTACCAAGACAAGTCAAATTGAATAACTCAAATATTTAAGTAAGCCAATTTAAAAACAATATTTATGAGTTATGTGAACTTTTTTCTTGTTGTGTTCACTAATATAACACTTTTAATATAAAGCAGCAAGCAGACTGTCTTTAAGTCTTATTGGCTCGGCCTGTCCTTAACCTAACCATCTTGTTAAAGAAATGTAACAAAAATAATGAGAATATCTTAAAGTATAATTTGTTAATCAAATATTAATTTCTTTTCGTGATAGATGTACTAAATAGATGTACTTTTTAGACCAAATATACTGTTGAATTTTTGCCATTTATTTTGGGATGTCCAACTCAAACCATCACATAAGTGATATTCAGAGATTTTACTAAAGGGATAGTTCACACAAAAATGAAAATTCTGTCATCATTTACTCACCCTCATGTTGTCCCAAACACGTAAGACATTTATTCATCTTTAGAACACAAATGAAGATCTTTTTAATGAAATCTCAGGGATTTCTGTCCCTCAAATCTCAGGGATTTCTGTCCCATTGACAGTCTACGCAACTACGAACTAGAATGTAGTTTTTATTACTATATCTTAACACACTTAAATTAGATAAAGCATGGTGGATAATACTAACAGCCATATTAACTTTATTATCCAAAACCAAAACGATAATCCAGGATAACAAGAACAAACGTAGCATCTTTTTAACCAAACTGAGGAGGGGCAGGTAAACATAATTGGTTACCATGGTAACACTTGAGTGGTACGAAACATAGGGAACAAACAAGAACAAAAACACACGAAACAATGAAAACTCTTTGAAAACCAACATAAACCTAACAAACTGATTGCATTTAATATTATTTTAATCTGTAAAACATTTACATTTAATTGCAATTAAATGTCTGAAAAAAACATTACAAACATTGCGAAAGCAATCCGGTCAAATGCGTTTTCGACTACCTCTGGAAGTGTTTTTTTAGAAACCGTTTTACTCTTGTATTTAGCGTCGTCAACTTGTGATGGGATTGACCAAAACTCATCGTAATACCAAGTGTAAACTGGGCCTCAGTTTACTATTATATCCATAATAAGTTCTCCTAAAAGTATGCTAAGTTGTACTTCTTTTTCACTTATCAGGTTTGATGGTCTTTATAGCAGTAGTTTTTGTCATTGACATTATCTGTTTATTTGTTTTTTCAGTTGGTCGCCACAGGGCAGTTCACAATCATCAAGCAGCCATTAGGATTCATTAAAGTCTTACAATGGGTGAGTAACTACAGTTCATGCAGTGTGGGCCCTATGGTTTCCGCGATCACAGAATTGCGGAATTGGCTAATTAACGCGGAATTTCGTGGAATTTTACATATTTGGTTTGAAATTCTGTTTTTGTGTGGGAGAAGAACGTATGTCTGGTGAAAATGCAGACCGGGGGAAGCAAATCTGGGTGACGAAATCAAAACAATGAACTCATGGCGAAGCAGCTCTCCACGGCGCTGCTTTCGTCGGCAAAAAGTTAACAAAAAAACTCAACGCTATAAGCCATCAGTGCTGAGCCGAACAGTTCGCACGTGACTTTTATGCAGTGTTTCCCACACATAGACTAATTTGCGGTCACAAAATTAACTCCGGTCGCCACATATTGCGTTTCGTTCATTTTTTTAACGCAATTTAAAACATGCAGCGTATAGAGCATCACAGTCCCGCCCACAGCCCGAGAGAGCGTTGGTGCTGGAAGTAAATTTCCCATTCATTTCTCCCAGTGACACTTTGTAAAATCCATATCTAAAGAGTTTTAGAGCATGTCTGAGGATAACCAGCTATGGCTGAACTCATAAGCATACAACAAATCATTTCGAGTAAAAAAACGTAGAGAATCCCAAAAAACATATTTTCATTTCCGAGCAAAGGAACTACTCCTCCGAATAAACCACCGCGCCTCACTAAAGTCGACTGAAGCCACCGCGAAAAAGCCTTTTGAGTGACTTCCAAATCTGACGACGGGCACGTGAACTTTTTCCTCCAGTGAATTTTATATAGTGAATGTGCAGGGAAACTCCTTTTCCTCGATTTACTGATCATATGTAAAACGTATTTGTAGCTGCACATGCTAAAACATTGAGCATCTGGCTCGCTCATAGGCTGTGCTGCGGCGACTGCACAACCAATGGCGCGGGGGGCGTCTCTGAGGTGAAATGAACCTAGCCCTACGTCATTACACCATCTTCAGTCTGTCACGTACCTTTGCGGGGTTTCAGACACATTACACGACTTCCACCAATCAGATGCATCACTGTGGGATTGTGGGTAATGAAGTACTTATCCAAAACATCGCGAATAAAAGGCATTTATCTTAAAACAAGGTTAGTGCTCCATGAACTTTTGGCGTTTATATGAGCATAAACAATCGCTTAGTACAGCCGTAGCTGGTTTTAAGTCAACCATGTATGGTTACGTTTTTATGGCTTATATCTCAAATGTGAATGGAGAAATTGTATTGAATTCTTACTTCTGGCACCGTCTGTGGGCGGGACTGTGATGCTCTCTATTCCTTCAGTTGTATCTCCTTTCCCCGCTCTCCCTCCGCCTCTCTATCACTCTCGCGTCTCTCTCTCACACACACACACACAACGTGCACACCGCGTCTGTCTATGAGGCGCCGGACTGGACAAAAGCGAAGCGAACTCCGTGAGCCACACTGGGCGAGAGAGAGACAGATTGTGACTTTATTTAAACTTATATAAACTAATGTAATTTATATAACTGGACAGTTTAAAGCTCATAACCATATTTTGTTGTTACTTGAAGAGTGTAGTGTTATGTTGCATCATGCTGTATTTGTCTTGAAAAGGCTACTGAGTAAATGTCTGTTACCTCAATAAATTTAAGGTCATTCCTATTTTATTTCTATACATTTTAATCATTAACTTTAAAAGCACACTATTTTTACAACTAAAATAACAATCAAAGGTAAAAAAAATGAATTCCCAATAAAATAAAGCAGAATTTGGGAAAAAATAAAACAGAATTTCATAGGGCCCTAAGTGTGCTGTTTTTTTTATCTTGCTATTTTAACTCCTTTTCTTTCTCTTTCCTTCATATTATTTTCTTCTAAAAACTGTAATCTCTTTAAATATGTGTGGTTGCAACTTTTAAACTGTAATTTTACCAAAAGCATTGGTATTTCCTACAGCTACAGCCAGTGCAAATCTAGTTCAGTTTCTCTTAATTATATCTGGCAGTAAACACAACACACACACACACACACACACACACATGGTATTGTGCACAGCTTGTGTGGGTGGCTGTGAACAGTCACTGCTGTTGCTTACATAATGTGAGGAGCCTGACAAGACAAGTCGATAGTAAATCAAGACAAATCTTTAGAATCTAAGAGTTCAAGTGCCCCATTTAGAAAATGTATTTGCAAATATGTGTGTGTTTTGTGCATGTTTAAAGTTGTAAAATAGATTTGTAGGTAGATCTAGCAGGGCTTGACATTAACTGTTTTGCTCAGCAGTCACTGTGGTTATAGTGGTTTTCCAATGTTACAAGCCACTCAGCATTTTCTCTGGCCACAATTCTGACATCGATACCATGGGGGAAAACTGCCATGTAGATATTTTTTAATATTAACTCATAATTTGGCAGCAGTTTTATCAGGCTGATGTCACTTTAAAGGGGTCATGAACTGGCTTTTTAATAGTTTTTAATAGTAAAAGGCTATTTTCTACCGTAGTTTTGAGCCTAGCTGAAAAACGCTCGGTTTTTATGGCCTTCTCACACTGAAGACTTGGAAGTAAACGCCCACTGCTGTGAGTGGATTTGTTTTGCATATTATAATGAGTTTCAACTCACCCGTCGGTGCAGTTGGGGGAAATTGTTTTGAAAACGTCCAATATTGTAAAATGGCAACCGGAATGATTCGCCCATACATGTTCGACCCAGAGTCCGTGTGTTGCACCATTCCTGTCAGATCCGATATAGACGGCACAGCACCGTTCTTTACTCTTAATCGGTCTGCAAATCCAGTCTTGTTTACAAAACAATCCTCAGTGAAATGAAGTGAACAGACGGACGATGTTTTACCCTCATCAGCTGGAACGTCTTTAAAAATAAAGTTTAACCATGCAGTCCTATTGGAATCCAGAGGAAGCTTATGCAGCGACTGTCTTCTTCCACAACCAGGCACTGCACAATATTCTGTAAACGGCATGTTTATTGCTCGGTAGCTCAATCCGGTTTTTCATCTTGAGGTAGGCATCTATGTTATTTAGCTATGCGTGTAATGTGCGAATCGGTGGGCGGGGCTAAACCGGCCGTGTTGAAGTAGCCGTTAATCTTCTTCTGTAGGGGTGGTGTTTTATCCTCTTTGACGTCATAGTTCCCCACTTTGAAAAACGAGTCGTTTGCTGAGGCTGGTGTCAATAAAAGCTTTTATTGGACTAACAAGGATTTGTTAAGAATCTTACAGGATATTCTTATAATATAATGACCTCTTAGATGTCAAAAGCTCAAGGAAAATTTGATTTCTCAGTTCATCACCCCTTTAAGACCTGACGCACGGATCCATTATAGATGCGTTTTCTTTCTCTACTGTTGACATTCACTTAATACATAACTGACCGTTTACATGAATACTCACCATGGCTGGCGTTTTGACATTATTTTGAGTGTATTTGTCTGTTTTAAAGCACAATAAGCAGGGAAAAGTAACTCAATTTAGTGCTGAGAGGCGGCTTTATGTTCGCACACTTGGGATGTGACAAAGACTGTGGGAATAAGTAAATTTATACACAATCCCATGCTGAAATTCAAGCCCTGTTACACCAACAATGTTCATCTGGAGTAAATGAATTGAGTGGGTTAGGAGAGACGGGTTTGTGTGTCACTCACTGTCTACATTGCACCTTTTTAAAAGAGTACAATTGAAAAATGAATTCTATATACAATTCAACCCTCCAAAGTGGCCAGTAGTGACTGCGTTACACGCCTCTGAAATACACCCACATTTCGAGGTTTGACAGTTGTTAATGCCAAGCACTTTATTAATTATTTTAAAATCTTAGATTTTACTGAGAGAACATTTTTATTATATATAGTATGATATGAAATTGTGATAGTAAGTTTGAATTGCAACGGTAAATTTATTCTGAAATGTTACCATTTAGGAAATAAAACAGTAGTCAGTTTATGGGTCCTTTTGAAAAATAAGAGATAATGATATCTAATCTGGCACATCTGTAGATTTAACAGCCTGCGCTTTCTGCTTTGGTTAAATGTAGAGCCCGACCGATAAAGGATTTTGAAGGCCGATACCGATACAAATATTTGTTGGTTTTAAAATCCGATATTCCGATATATCGGCCGATATTATTATTATTTTTTTTATTTCAGAAATGTGCAACAAAATATTAAAAGATTTCCCTAACATAGTTATTTGTAGTTAATTATGAGTTTTAACAAAAATAATATGATAATGCATAACTGGTTCTCTCTGCCCGACTCTGGCTGGATCAGCAGGTTGACGGTGTAGAGTGCCCTCTGGTGGCCAAACTATACAACGCCAACACTCATGACATGGTTGAAGCGTGTTTCGTCCGTTTCTATTTTTATTTTTGGAAATATTCATTTATCGGCCATTATAACTGCCAATACCGATATGTTAGAAAATATCTGTCTGACGATATATCGGTCTGACTCTAGTTAAATGTCATGAATTTGTGCCCATTTCTGTCTAATTTTCTCTTTAAAGCTTGCTCTAATTAATTGCTTAGAATTTGAGAGAAGTGTATAGTCACTGCATGCATAGAAAAAAAAAAGAAAAGACCAATATTTAGTGGATGCCTTTATTGCATAAATACATTTACTTGCTATTAAAAATGTAAGTCCCATTTGCCAGGCGCTGTGTAGGCTGTAGTGCACGATCACAAAAGATAACAAAAAAGGTGTCTTTAATGTTAAATTCCACTAGGAACATTTCGTCCCGCTGCCAAAAAAGGAATCAAGGTCTGAACCGATCAAGGTTTGGAACAAAATGAAAAATTAAACCTGAAGTCACATAATTCCTTATTGCTTTCTTTCACCATTCTTCATTAATTTATTCTGTTAGAGTTAAAAAAATCCTTAAGGAATGCCTACAAGACTTCTGTCATAATTTGAATCCCATCCTAAATGTCAATTATCTTACAGCAATTAATTCAGTTCAATTCACATTTATTGTATAGCGCTTTTTAAACATATCGTTTTAAAGCAGCTTTACGGAAAATGCACATGTCTACATTACAATTAAGAGTGATCTGTTATCAGAAATGTACATAATCACACAGTTAGCTAACAATGTATTAATTTAAGGCAGAAACAATGAGCTTGTTAAAGTAAAGAATACATGTTGTTAATAAATTATTAGGATCTACAGAACGTTTTAAAACTACAGCATCACAAAGCAAAAGCCGAGATGGGAACACATAATTCCCAAGCCAAGCGGACCAGCAGGATAAAATGCTGCTGTTTCAAAAAGAATTGAAAGAAAATGTGTGTAAAACTCTTAAAACTCCCTCTGGGATTTCCTTGAACTGATCCACAAGACATTATTCCAATACAACCCAAGCAGCTTTCTCTTAAAGATTACACAATATCCAGTAGGATTCTAGGAATCAAATGAGATCCTACTGGATCTTAAATTCCTATATCGGAGGTTTTGATTCGTTTGATTTTTGGAATTTACTAATTATTTTCAACATCCGTCAAGCTAAAGTAGCCCTGACTTTGTGTTATTGTTGTATTTTTGTATCTTTCCTATTATCTGCCCCTTTGCCTTCTCATGAATATAATCACTCAGTGCAAGTAATAGTGCATTTTGTTTCCTGGGACACAATGAAGTGTTGTGTTTATTTGATCTGGTGCTTGTCCCATAATACATCAGTATTTATTTGTGTGCTGAGCTCCACAAGTTGCACAGAAGTTGTCCATTCAAGAGTGTCTGTGCACATGTGCTGTATGACTGTATTAGTGAGCTGCCTAGAAGATGTAGGGACATTTATGCTGCATTACAATTAAAAATGCACAAGGTCAATACTAAATATTGTTTAAATTTGTTCAGTGTAATTAAAAATTGTCTTTATGCACAGCTGCACTACTTCCTGAACTTCAGCCAGCTCCCTGTTTCCTGTCTGCTATTATTGGACAAACTTGATTAATTCAGGTGTGCCTGATTATTGTTGTTGTGACTACTGAGGTTAGACACACCTGGATTAATCAGTTTGTCCAATAATTGCAGACAGGAAACAAGGAGCTGGCTGAAGTTCAGGAAGTAGTGCAGCTGTGCATAAAGACAATTGAGCAAGTGACCAAAAGTATGTGTCCGGATTCACTCTCGTTCACTAACTCTTCCCACTCGTTCACTCTCGTTCTCTAACTCCTCCCACTCGTTCACTCTCGTTCACTCACTCCTCCCACTCGTTCACTCTCGTTCACTCACTCCTCCCACTCGTTCACTCTCGTTCACTCTCGTTCACTCTCGTTCACTCACTCCTCCCACTCGTTCACTCTCGTTCACTCACTCGTTCACTCACTCCTCCCACTCGTTCACTCTCGTTCACTCACTCGTTCACTCTCGTTCACTCACTCGTTCACTCTCGTTCACTCACTCCTCCCACTCGTTCACTCTCGTTCACTCACTCCTCCCACTCGTTCACTCTCGTTCACTCACTCCTCCCACTCGTTCACTCTCGTTCACTAACTCCTCCCACTCGTTCACTCTCGTTCACTCACTCCTCCCACTCGTTCACTCTCGTTCACTCACTCCTCCCACTCGTTCACTCTCGTTCACTCACTCGTTCACTCACTCCTCCCACTCGTTCACTCTCGTTCACTCACTCGTTCACTCTCGTTCACTCACTCCTCCCACTCGTTCACTCTCGTTCACTCACTCCTCCCACTCGTTCACTCTCGTTCACTCACTCCTCCCACTCGTTCACTCTCGTTCACTAACTCCTCCCACTCGTTCACTCTCGTTCACTCACTCCTCCCACTCGTTCACTCTCGTTCACTAACTCCTCCCACTCGTTCACTCTCGTTCACTCACTCCTCCCACTCGTTCACTCTCGTTCACTCACTCCTCCCACTCGTTCACTCTCGTTCACTCACTCGTTCACTCTCGTTCACTCTCGTTCACTCACTCCTCCCACTCGTTCACTCTCGTTCACTAACTCCTCCCACTCGTTCACTCTCGTTCACTCACTCCTCCCACTCGTTCACTCTCGTTCACTAACTCCTCCCACTCGTTCACTCTCGTTCACTCACTCCTCCCACTCGTTCACTCTCGTTTACTAACTCCTCCCACTCGTTCACTCTCGTTCACTCACTCCTCCCACTCGTTCACTCTCGTTCACTCACTCCTCCCACTCGTTCACTCTCGTTCACTCACTCCTCCCACTCCTTCGCTCATTCCTCCCACTCGTTCACTAACTCCTCCCACTCGTTCACTCTCGTTCACTCACTCCTCCCACTCGTTCACACTCGTTCACTCTCGTTCACTCACTCGTTCACTCGTTCACTCTCGTTCACTCACTCCTCCCACTCGTTCACTAACTCCTCCCACTCGTTCACTCTCGTTCACTCACTCCTCCCACTCGTTCACTCTCGTTCACTAACTCCTCCCACTCGTTCACTCTCGTTCACTCACTCCTCCCACTCGTTCACTCTCGTTCACTAACTCCTCCCACTCGTTCACTCTCGTTCACTCACTCCTCCCACTCGTTCACTCTCGTTCACTCACTCCTCCCACTCATTCGCTCATTCCTCCCACTCGTTCACTCACTCACTCCTCCCACTCGTTCACTAACTCCTCCCACTCGTTCACTCTCGTTCACTCACTCCTCCCAATCCTTTGCTCATTCCTCCCACTCGTTCACTCACTCCTCCCACTCGTTCATTCACTCCTCCCACTCGGTCACTCTCGTTCACTCACTCCTCCCACTCGTTCACTCTCTCCTCCCACTCGTTCACTCACTCCGTTCCTCTTACGTTAAATGTTCAAACAACATTTAACGAGGAACGGTTAAGGTTAAAAAACAAAAGAGTTAACAAAATACTAATAAATCAATGGTAACATTTTAGCTCTCATATGTTGTAACATTGCGATATATCAATGTTGATTTGAAATTTGAGAATATTTTTTTCTGAGTCAGTAGAGTTTGCTATTAGCATGTTGCTAAGCTAATGGCATGACACTCTAATAAGCATTAAAGAACACAACATTGGTCCCCATTGACCTGGGCTGCGTCCGAAATCGCTTACTTCCATACTATACTTACTTACTTACTTACTTACTTAGCTTAGCAACATGCTAATACCAAACTACTGAAATAAACAGTGCACTGAGGGCTATTTACTATTAACATAGGCAGCAAGGCTACTCACTATGTTTTGGAACAGAGCTTATTTGTGTGTAAATGTGCGTGTGTAGAGTGATGTGTTGTAGATCAGCACAGTGTGTTGTAGTGACAGATGGTAAAGCACCTCAGTGAGATTAATAGCCGGATTTTCTATTCAATCGGATCTTCCTGCAGTGAAGGGAGGGTGTGGTAAAAATACTCTGACTAACTAATCTTTCTGTGTGTGTGTGTGTGTGTGCATGTGCCTGCATCATGACACCAGTGCTAGTAGGTGTTATTGTGTTAATTGTGATAATTCATTAACTCCTCTTGCTTGTCACCTCATCTCATTTATATCTAAGTTTCCATGACAACAGGTGCAACAGTGACCTTGATACAGTAGCTGCATTTCTTTGAACAGTGTATGTTTGTGTCAGCAGTGCTGATTGGGTTAGCAGATATTGTATTTCATATTTTATATATGTTATGATTTTATATATGTTCTTTTCATTGACATTATTAAATTAGTTTTACAAGTGAAATGTCTAAAACCATGTTTTTTTTATTTAAATGTTTTTACCTTCATATGATGGTAACTCTTCAAAAATTGGGGTTCTGTAAGAAATTAATACTTTTATTCCGTGAGGATGCAATAATTTGATCAAAAGTGACAAAGATATTTATATTGTTACAAAAGATTTCTTTTTCAAATAAATGCTGTTCGTTTGAACTTTCTATTCATCAAAGAATCCCAAACAAAATTCATCATAGGCTTTCACAAAAATATGAAGCAGCACAACTGATAATAAGAAATGTTTCTTGAGCAGCAAATCAGCATATTACAATGATTTCTGAAGGATCATGTGACACTTTTTAAATATATTCAAACAGTAAACAGGTCTTTTCATTTGTAGTAATATAATTTTGTAGTCTACATAGTCTACATATTTGCATTTTACTGTGATGTATTGTTTAATATAATCAAAGAAGCTTATCCTAACCAGTTCTGTATTGCATGACATAGCATAATAGTTAAAAGCTCGTATCCGGCCTGGAATAGAGTTTGGTTTATGGTTATGGTTAGGGTTTGGACACCATTTTGGAAACAAATGTAGTAGCCGTTGGTCTTTTATGCAGAGACTCACCTCATGTGTTTGCAATTGCTATGATGCATTCAAACGTAGTATCTTTACAAAAGTTCACAATCCTGTTGCAGATGAACTATAATGAGGATAACATTGAATAAATATATTTTCGTCAAGTTAGATCAAGTTAGATCATCAAATCACCTCTTTATCTAAACTTCTTAACCTTGAGACTCACATACGCCATGTTTGTAGTTTTTAATACTTTGAATGTGTTTGTAGTTCTAATTGTTAGTTTTAATTATTTTGTATTTATAAATACATATGCATGCATGTATATATTTAAGAATTATTTGCACGTAAATACAGTATATATATATATATATATATATACATAATCTATATTAGATATAAATATTTTAATTAATCTTGCACAGCCCTAATATAATTCATTCAGATTCATTAAACATAAATAGACTGCACCAATTACCAAAACCTATAGTAAATTACATATTATTTTATTTAGTTATCTCCTTAGAATCATGGGAGAAATTATGATCTCTGTTTGAAACCAAAAAAAATTGTGCTTCTCAATTTATCCAGAATTGTGCACCTCTTGCTGAATGGAAAAAAAAAAACAAGTCTATTCATTCTGTTAAATTTTATTTTTACAATTTATTTGCTGCTTGCAAAAACCCAGTGAAAATAGGATATTTATTATATAGATTGTACGTTGTATATGGGCGTTTTCAGTACACTCGTTTCATGCTAATTGCCATTCTTTACTTGCACACTTATTTATTATAACAACTGACTCTTTCTTTCTTCTTCTCAGTTCTTCGCCATCTTTGCGTTCTCCACCTGTGGCGGTTACTCTGGAGTGTTTCGTCTGAGCGTGGAGTGTAAGAACCGCACAGAAAGTGACCTGAACATTGAGGTTGAGTTTCAGTACCCGTTCAGGTCAGTGTTTCACTGCCATTCCTGTCATATCAGGAATATCATATCATTCCTGTCAACAATGCTTTTCGAGACATTTTATTTATTTATTTTATTTACCTGTAAATTACAATTTAAGCACATTCGTCACATTCTTTCCCTTAAATGCAAAAAAAGCACTTCATTACATGCAAAAACTTGTTAAAACAGCTCAAAAGTCTCATATTGGGTGTTTTTGCTCACCTAAAATAAAATTATTGCTCTCTATGGAGCAAATTAACTGTTCCCCTTATAATATTATAATATGAACATTTTTACCATTTATTTTGCATTTGTGTGTGTTCTGCATTGTAAATGTGTTCAAATCTAACCACGGGATTGTGTCATTTCTTTCTTTTTTTTTTTGATAAATAATAATAAAATTCCCCATTTCCCATTCATTCCTTTGCGGGTCAAATTGACCCACGAGGGAAGGATTTGTTGCTGTTTTTATTACAACCACATAAACTCCTCGAATGCAGTAAATGTTTTGTGTGTGTCCCAAGTCCAAGTGTGACAAGTGCCGTCAAAATAAAAGTCACAACAACAAAAAAGTTTCTACTGCTGATGTGAATGCAACCAGGAAAAAGGGCCCTAGGGGAACATTTATTTCTCAGGGGACCATGGTGACTAGTTCCTAGTTCCTACATCTACTACCCAGTGCAAAAGAGGTTTATGATTCCATAGGAGACCCTTTTAAAGGGATACTCCACTTTTTTTGGAAATAGGCTCATTTTACCACTCCCCCAGAGTTAAACAGATGGGTTTTACCATTTACAAATCCATTCAGCCGATTTTCTGATATTTAGAAGAATATCAGTTACCAGACAGTTTCTGGTCTCATTGACTTCCATAGTAGGAAAAAAATATACTATGGAAGTCAATGAGACCAGAAACTGTCTGGTTACCGATATTCTTCTAAATATCAAAAAATCAGCTGAATACATTCGAAAACGGTAAAACCAACTGTTTAACTCTGGGGGAGTTGTAAAATGAGCCTATTTCCAAAAAAAGTGGAGTATCCCTTTAAGTTTTTTCACGTGAATGCGCACACATTGGTCAAGCGATTTACACTTCTGACAGACATTTATCAAGTGTCTTTCTCCACAGACTGCACCAGGTATGGTTTGATGCTCCTTCATGTAAAGGGCCGGAACCTGAACGTCTCTTTCTGGTGGGAGACAACTCTTCCTCTGCTGAGTTCTTTGTCACCATTGGTGTCTTTTCCTTCCTTTATACAATGGCAGCCATGTCCGTGTACATCTTCCTCCTGGAGAAGTACCACGAGGGAAACAAAGGAGCTCAGGCTGTGAGTCTTCTTGCAGTCTCTTTCCTGTGAAAATTGAAATTTCAGCTGGTATACATTTTCTTTGAGCATAATCAGCATAAAACTGAATGACTTAAAGGGTTAGTTCACCCAAAAATGAAAATTCTGTCAGTATTTACTCACCCTCATGTTGCTCCAAAGCTGGATCACTCCTCCATAATAGTCCATAGGCTTCTTGAGGGATTGAAACTTGCCGGCCTCGAAAAGTTATTAAAGGCATCGTTAAAATAGACTACAGTGGCTCAATCTTAAGTTTATCAAATGACGAGAATATTTTTGTGCGCAAAAAACAAACAAAAATAACGACTTTATTTCAAATATTAATTTCCGTCTCTCTGGGCCTCGGATCAGGTTACTAGTTTAACAGCGTATGATCTGTTGTTGTGCGTCACAGTCACACGCATCACACACATGACTAGCGTACAGTATTGGCACACGTAGGCTCACTATTGACTAACCAATAGTGAGCCTACGTGTGACGTAGCTCTACGCTATCACACTACGTTAACTGACTAGAGGCTCAAAGAGAAGGAAGTGAATAGTTGAAATAAAGACGTTATTTATGTTTGTTTTTGCGCACAAAAAGTTTTCTCATAAAGGCATTATTGAGCCACTGTCGTCATTTGGGCTGTTTTAACGATGCCTTTAATAACTTTTTGAGGCCAGCAAGTTTCAGTCCCTCAAGAAGCCTATGGACTAGTATGGAGGAGTGATCCAGCTCTCAGATTTAAGCAAAAATATCTTCGTGTTCTGAAGATAAACGAAGGTCTTACTGGGTTGGAACAACATAAGGGTGAGTAAATACTGACAGAATTTTCATTTTTGGGTGAACTAACCCTTTAAATGAGAGAAGAAGAAAAAACTGCAAATCAAGTTTATTGGCAAAATTCACAGACTTTCAGCTGTTTGCAATGAACAAATCAAACAAAAGTAATAGCTCAGCTCAACAAATCAACACAAAAAAAAGGCTACCAAGCCTTGGTGGAGTTTGAGGAATGATTGGGATCATTGTCCTGATGGAAGGTCCAATGACACCCAAGCTTCAGCTTTCTCACTTGTGGCATGGCGTTTTCTCCCAGGATTTCCTGATACTTCAATGAATCCATCTTGCCTTCCTCATACTGCATGTTTCCAGTGCCAGAGGATGCAAAGCAGCTCCAGAGCATCACGAGCCACAACATGCTCAACTGTAGACAGAGTGTTTTTTCCAGTATATGCTGCAATATACAGTATATTCTTCTGACATACTGCTGATCCATAGGGCTGAAAAGTTCTGAGGCTTATTTGAATGATTTTGAGCACTTTTTTTTGTTCTTTTGGGTCAGTAGTGGTGTACGTTCATGTATTTAATGTGTTCTAGCTCAAGCACACCTGGTGCAAGTAATGAAGCCCTTGATTAGTTGCATCAGGTGTTCTTGAGACAACATATGTTTTGCAGAGTTGTGCGGTTGTGAGGGATTCAGGTGGTTGAATATTTTTGAGACTGCAGAAGTCATTAAAAGTTGCATTTTCGGTTGAAAGTTCAATTACTTTTGTTTGATTTGTTCATTGCAAACAGCTGAAAGTACATTTTGCCAATAAACCTGATTTGCAAAGGGGGTTGAATGATTTTGATAACAACTGTATATCTGTCTTAATTTATAAAAATACAACTGTTCTTTGATAATGTAAACTTTTGATTTTAATAGTGTATCAGTAAATGTTGAAATTAACATTAACTAAGATTAACAAATGCTCTTAGGTCCATTCAAGTCTATAACAATAAGGATAAAGATTACGGGTCTCATTCACTAAGCATGCATATTCAAATGTGTGCGTGAATTCTGTGTGTGAACAAATCATTTCACGAACAAATCATGTTCGTACTAAAATGTAATCTATATTTATGAAAGATGTAGGAACAACTGAAACCACACTTTAACTTTTACTTTAAAAAAGCACTTTCTCTCTGTGGCCTTATAACCATGTTAAGAAGTTATATTTCATCTTAACACCACTATATTTATATTATTAATAAATAATGCCATTTCATTTAATCTTAAACACATTTCATCATATAAATACAGTGAAAGAGTTAGAAAAGCTGCGTTATAGCATTAGCTGCGAGGTTTCTCTGATTAAACACAGATATATGCGAATGTACAGCTGGCTAATGAGAGGTCTGTAATCTTGGTGTGTATAAAAGGTGTTTATTGTGTTTGAACTGGTTATGAGAATTACACACTTGGCATTGCTCGAGGATCTGGTAAGAGCGCGTCTACAGAGAGCACCATATGTTTGGCGAAAGTGACGAAAGGTTGTGCGGAAAGCCCTTTTTTGGAGATGGCATGGGGGTGTTTTATGCTAATGACTAACCTTGTGCACATGGCTCGGCTGCTCATTTAGAATACTCAAAATCTGCTAACATTATAACGAGATTAAAAATAAATGATGTACGCACATGTTGGAAATTAGTCACAGATTTTTTCGTGAGAAGATCTCCTGTGTTTAAAAATCTGTAATAAACCATACAATTATTGGTAAACGAGACTAATTGTTTTGAATTGTTCTAAATGTACAAGAATCAGCCATTCAGAATCTATCCTGCTTTAAAGAGCACGTGCATTTAATGCGAAAGATTATAAAACTTCAGCATGCTAAGAATAAACAGAATTGGCATGGGCGTGGACGCTAATAGAGTTAGATTAGATAGTAATAGTATTTGTAATTTATTTTAGTTCACGACACGTTAATATAGTAAACTAATGTTAACAAATGTAAAAACTTTTACTAACAACTTTAATAACCTATGATATTTTGTTAACCCTTGTTACATGTTTTGTTAACCGCGTTACATTCAAAATATAATGTTGCAACACTGAAGATCAGTGGAAAGTGTCTAACATGCCTTAACTTACAAATCTGTTTGAACCATAAAGTCTATGCCTTTAAATATTATAGATTTTAAAGGGGGAAATGTCACTGCATTATAGTGTGGCGGTAAACCCATAATATTTCATTTTTTTAAATACATATAAGTGATTAGTATTCCAATGAAAAACTTTTTTTTTCTACAGGATTTTGTGGTGACAGCTATTTTTACCTTCATGTGGTTGGTAAGTTCAGCGGCGTGGGCCAAAGGTCTCTCGGATGTCAAGAGGGCAACTGACCCAGATGAGGTCATCAACCTTATCGATGCATGTGATCGTGAGGAAAACCGCTGCAAAGAAATCCATGAGCCTGTGGTTTCCGGCCTAAACACATCTGTGGTGGGTACTGTCACTATGAATAATGTTATTGTGCACATGTATTGAATGTATTTCTAGAATTTTATAATGACACGTCGTGGGCCTTTGAGAAAGGTTGGACATCATGTTTATGAGCAATGACGAAATTATGTTACTCCTATAAAATATTGTAGTCAAGCATTGATAATCAATCATTATGCTCCATTATACTCTGTTATATACAAACTCAGCCGGCAAGTGACCAACCTTCAATGTTGAAATGTGGTTAAAATAGTGTTATAAATGTTTCAACATTTAAAGTTTCCCTATTATGATTTTTCAGTTATGACCTTTCATGTTGTGTGTGCATGATAAATGGTCTGGGTTATTGTCCCCCAAAAGAAAGAACTGATTTTGAACTGCCTCAAATGAGTCGTCTGTAATTACAGTCTTTCTTTCTGCAAGTGCCTCCGAAGCTTAAATTAATATATGGTAATGGGTGTTTTGTGTCCGAGGCGCTAAAAGTGGTAGACCATCTGACCAATCAGAGTAGAGCAGGCTCTTGGAAATTTTTAGAGAAATCTTTATCGAAACTTTATCAATGTAGTGTTTTTTATTTTATTTTTTACTGTAGATGCATGTAAATCTATTGGAGGATACCTCCAAAACAAAATTAGGAAACTTTAAAATAGCATATATGGGGCACTTTAATGCTAAATAAAGGCAAAATATTTACCTTTACAAATCAACAATAACATTTTAATTCACCTATGTTAAAAAAAATCAACGTTGATTTGTTTTGAACAATCATCTAAATTGTTTTTGTTAAATGAAAAAAAAAATGAATTAATACATACAGTATGTATATGTATATATTGTCACGGGATGTGGTGGTGGGAGTGCAGGAGTGCAGGCAGAAAGAACAGGAGGAGTCCAGATTACCACAAAAATACTTATTTAATCCAAAAATACAGGCAGGAAGACAGGGAAACACCGGGTAACATACAACATCGACCGACAAAGACAGACTGAGTAAGATGGAACTAAATACACAGAGGAATCAACCAAAACGAGGTGCAAACAGGTGAAGATGATGAAACAAGACGAGGAACAGGTGGCTGATTAGGGAGTGAGTCCGGGAGTAGAGACAAAAGGATCCTGGGAAGTGTAGTGCAGTGGTGCAGACGGATGACTGTGACATATATAAATATATATATATATATATATATATATATATATATTAGATAAAAAAAAAATAATCTACATTTTGCGTAGGCAACTAACTGAAAATAAACCAAGATATGCTTAATCTAATGAAACTGGCAGTATTTTCATCTGGTAAAACAGCATATGGTATGTGCAAGTAAACATTTGGCTGGTTTCTCTTGTACCTGCAGGCGTTTGGGTTCTGTAATGTGGTGCTATGGGCAGGGAACCTGTGGTTCGTCTTCAAGGAAACCGGTTGGCTTGCAGCCTTTGCTGGCACTTACGCACCCTCTGGAGAGAAGCAGCCAGCACCAGACTCCTTCGGCCAGGGTGAGCACAACTAAAAGACTGAAAATTAAAGCATGGAATTCACATAAATTCATATAAGCTTATGTATTACAGTATTACTACCAAGATTTTTGTTGCTGTTATAAACATTTATATGTAAGTTAATGTGAATCTCAAGAAGAAGTGAAGTCACTATTACAGCAATGAGGATAAAATAATGTGATTTGAATAATATGCTTAATTGTCATTTTAACAATAAACAAAATTTGATTTTGATCCTACAAATAGGCTAATCTTCTGTATCCAAAGTTTAATTTTAATTTTGAATTTCTGACATATTCTTGACAAGTTTTATAAGATTCACCCTAATAGAACTTTCAGGATAATTGTCATTTGAAATTTTTTGACATTTTAAGGCTTGTAAAGGTCTTCATCCTATTTTATTATATTCTCTTTTAAATGTATTTTTCTAGGCTATGGACAAGAAGGTTATGGACAGGACCCTTACGCTGGCTCTCAGGGCGGTTACCAGCCCGAATACAGCCAACAGGGCGAAGGTGGCGGTTACAACCAAGGAGTGTATGGTCAGGGTGAGCCCACCTCCTTCTCCAATGAGATGTGAGCCCGCCTCTGCTGGCTGAAGCTCTGTACTGGTGAGTGAACAAGCTGTAAGGGTAGTTTACACTGTAGGGAACATCTCAGTTAATATTTTAACGTCCGTTCCCTGATGGAGGAAATGAGATGTGGTGTCGATGACTGACACTAGGGGTTGCTCTAGGGGTGGACATGCATTTTCAGCGTAAACCACCTTTAAACAACCAGTTTATATATGCTATTGCGAGTCTGTAGCCAATGCTTATCAACCCGAGCACGACCGAGGACACCATATGCCCCAGGAGCCTCTGAAATTGTTTCAGTGGAACCACTGTTTTTACTCTAAATGTCTTTAAGGAGTTCAGCATTGCGAGACATGAAGTCCAACTCCATCCTGAGAAAAGAGATACTTTGCACTGGGGAGCGCTTGCTCTTTTCCCAGTTGACCTGAAGCCCCAAACGGAGCACCAACCCTAATCTTGATATGACATCATATTGCTCAGAAAATACAAACAGCTTGATTATTGAGAGTGTTTAGGCTTTTTGAGGTTAAAAAAAAGAAGAGAATTGATTTTTTTCATTGTATGGTGGTATGGTCTACACACTGCAAAGTCATTTGCAAACTTTTTTTGCATTTGGAAAGGAATTTTGCTTCCGATGAACCCTTTAAAGGGATAGTTCACTTTGAAATTAATTTTTGATATGTTTTAGCTTACCTCAAGGAGGTGTCTTTGTTTTCACAGTATTTTCAATTTTAACATTTTTCAGTCAAACCGTTGTTGTCTATCAGTCATACACTGGAGGCTAAGGGGGTCCACCAAAAAGCATGCACAGAGAAGTCCAAATTAAACATGATTTAATGACTCGTAAATGTAAGTACACATTGATGGCCTAAGACACGAAACGAGCAGGTTTTGTGTGAAAACGAACAGTATTTATATCGTTTTTACCTCGTGTAATCACAGTGACGTCCAAGTGATCTGAATCAGTTGTGCAATGTCCAACTGAACCGAACTGAATCAGTTCAATGTTACGCCGGAAGTGATCGCTTGCGTGTGACGTCACTCAATATTTACACGGAGATTTCGGAAGTTTTACCTTTTACTAAACATATTTAGATATACCGAAATCGTCTTCCACTGCGGTTTCCCGTATATCTAAATATGTTTAGTGAAAGGTAAACCTTTCGAAATCTCTGTATAAACAAAGAGTGACGTAGGCGCGCAAGCGATGCGCAGACCGAAGCGCCCGTGCCGTCAGATCATTTTGTCATGGTTATGATTACAAGAGGTAAAAACGATATAAATACTGTTCGTTTTCTCACAAAAACCGCTCGTTTCTTGTCTTAGGCCATCAATGTGTACTTACATTTACGAGTCAATAAATCATGTTTAATTTGTACTTCTCTGTGCATGCTTTTTGGTGGACCCCCTTAGCCTCCAGTGTATGACTGATAGACAACAACGGTTTGACTGAAAAATGTCAAAATTGAAAATACTGTGGAAACAAAGAACCCTACATCTTGGATGCCCTTGAGGTAAGCTAAAACATATCAACAATTAATTTCAAAGTGAACTATCCCTTTAAGGGAATAAGGGCAGCCTCTGCGACTTTGGTGAAGACTCAACGTGACAGGGACAGGACCTTGTACTGGTATGCCCAAACCTCAAAAGCAAACCAAAAATGTTAGGTTGTCCTTATGTGATAACGTCTTGAATGAGAGCTTTTGCAGTACCTAATTCAAAAGTCGGAGGTCTAAGATTGGTCGTAAACCACTGCCTTTCTTTGCTACGATGAAGTGAGGGTTGTAGAAACCCTTCATCTCGGAAGGAAGGACAGGCTCTTTTGCGTCCTTCGACAAGGGCATCTTTGCTTGCCACTGAGGTGAAGAGAACTCTAAACCTGGATGGGGGACTGGCGAGCTGAATCGCATAGCCAATTTTGAGCCAGTACAACCGATTGGAAAATGCTAACTTGGCCTCCGAACTTTGTGGCTGTGGCTGCTCCGTAAGCTCCAACTGGAACCGGCCTGTGACGGTTGAGGAAGCTGCCTCTGAATGTGCTACACTGACCTGTGCAGTGATTTGGGTAATTCGCATCCACACATGAGTAGGCAGTAAGTCTCTGCGAACTATGTGACCCAGAGAATGGAGGTGTTGCTCTTTCTTTGAAAATTCTGGGTACCGCTGCAACTGGGGTGAGCGGCGGAAGAAAAAGAAAATGAAACCAAAGATTCTCCACCTTGCCCTCCACTTGGGGAAGGGGTTGTGCGTGCACATCATCCTGGGCAAGAGTAGGTCCTCGTATCTCTGCAGGCAGCTCAATGAGCAACTTAGGTGACTCTATCTCTTATAAGAAAAGAGAGTCACCATCCCGATGTTCCCATGGTCATGTTCTCGCAATGATAATCCACCATCCACGAAAGCTGTCTCAGCATGTTTTTGACTCAGACGCATGAGACAAAGACTATTGCCATTCGAGGATAAGAGATATCGGCCGCACCCAGAAACACTCAGACTGAAAGGCATCTTTACAAAGATGCTATTCGTCTGTGCTTGCACTTTTAGCGGAAAAGCTCTTTTAGAGGAAACTGCTCATTTATGCTTGCTGAAGCGCCCAGGAGAACTTTCTCTGCACTTATCCATGCCCTTTTCCACAAGAAAGTAATGTGCTGTAACACCAGCAATTTGCTTCCTTTTCAGAGGATGAATGGATTGAGCTTGTGTATAGATGACACCCACTCGGCTCCGAAAAACAAATCTGAATGAGTGCTGTGAATATGCGCAAACATAAAGGGCATAGCATAAACTGACTCCATGGATTACTTGTCAAGAGTCAGAGTACATTAACCCCAAGGGATCATATCAAAATGTAAGGCCCCGTCATTAATTCAGAAAAACAGAGCAAAAAAAAATTTCTCATGAAAAATTAACTCGTTAATTCAGAAAAACAGAGCAAATTTTTTTTTTTTCTCATGAAAAATTAACTCATTAATTCAGAAAAACAGAGTAGATTTTTTTTTCTTCAAGTGAATGCAATACGCCTCCGTAGGTCCAAACATCTGTGTCCAATACTAAAGATGCATGCAACATTTTTATATATATATATAATTTAATAAAATTATATTTACATTTTAATACTTACATTATATGTACTTACATTTTATAAATTATATTATCAGCATAAATATTTGAGTATTTTTTTTTTTTTACTTTACAATCAACATTTTAGGGGTCATATTCTAAATTTTTCATTGTGCACTACCGATCAAAGTTTTGGGTAAGTTAGATTTTTTTTGTTTTTGATGGAAGTCTCTTATGGTCACCAATCCTGCATTTATTCGATCTAAGAAACAGCAAAACAATAATACTGTGAAATATTATTACAATTGAAAATATTACAGTTTTCTATTTGAATATAATTTTAAAATGTAGTTAATTCCTGTAATGGCAAAGTAAAACTTTCAGCATCATTACTGCAGTCTTCAGCTTATCATAGTAACATCTAGTCCCAGTGTTGTAGTACTCGAGACTCGGACTCGTCTCGGACTCGGTCTCGAGACCATATTTTAATGGTCTTGGTCTTGTCATGGACTCGTGTCCATTTGGACTCGGAATTGACTCGTACTCGAACATTTTTTTTTTTAGGACTCGGAATTATTCCTGAGTCCACTCGAGTTCAATTCAAAATATTTTTCATGATTATTATTGTATGTTAATTAAATATTTCTTTAAATTGATTGACACGCCCAGTGATTGGTGATTTTCTAGTGCGCAACTGCGCATGACAAATTGTAATAAAATTACTTTTAACACCACCTACTATGTGGCCTTTTTAACCTAAACTGATTATATTTTTGAAACTCTAAGTAAATTCAGTAAAAAAAAAAAAAAAGGATTTCTCTAAGTAAATAAAAGTAAATTAGGTAATCAACCCTCACTGGTCTCGGTCTCGACTCGGACTCGAGTGAGGTGGTCTCGACTACAACACTGTCTAGTCCTTTACTTGAGCTGTGGAAATCATAATACTTTTTTTTCAGGATTTTTTGATGTTTAGAAAGGTCTTAGTACAAGCATTTAATTGAAACGTAATTTTATTGACATTTTGGTAACGCTTCCTTTTACAGTCCAGTTACCCATGTAAATACTATGTACTTATTTTAGTAACTACAATTACTGGGTAATAACCCTGAAACTACCCCTAAACCTTCCCCTGTTCCATGTACTTACCTTATATTAGACAGTACTTTCTAGGTAAGTACACTGTAAGTACACTGTAAGTACTGTACTGTAAAAGGAAGCGTTACCGACATTTCTGTAACTTTATAAATGCCTTTACAGTCACTTTTGATCATTTTAATGTGTCCTTGTTTTACCATTATAACTTTTAAGAAAAAGCCAGTA
Source organism: Pimephales promelas (assembly GCF_016745375.1). Next base: position 51,646 of record NW_024121379.1, on the reverse strand, counting down.
TGCTGAACCTTGTATATTGTACACTACACTCAATACAATTATGATGTTTGTTTTTCGTTTTAACATAAAAATTGTAAACATTTAAACGTGTTGTCTTTGCAGATCACCGCAAGAGGACGTCGTGTGATCAGCCAGCATGGAAACTACTAGCTATGTCTTTCCACTGTCTTCAGTTGGTTTTAAGGGAAGGGGGTGGGTGGTATTAAAACACATATAAGAAATATTTTCAGGGTTGATTTTAACATCATAACCAAGAGGAAACAGTTGGGACCTATGAGGAAGTGAGACCCTAATTTCAACGTACTATTTATTACATGGAATCTAGCTGGAGAATATCCATCCTATTATAATGAGGAAAAACTTGAATATGCTACCAAAAAAAATTTAATAAATATGAATGAAACCTATGATGTATATGCCATGTACGGGGAGCCGTTTGAATGAATTATAGTAATATTAAACTGAATGTGTTTTTCTGTGGTGTAAATATGAATTAGATATACTTATTGTTGCTTTTTCTGTGATTTGTAGTCCCCACATTTGTTTTTATTTCCCCTATATCTCACCACCTAAACCTTCAACCTCCGACTCAATGTTTTTTCTTTCTTTTTTATTTGTGTGAAACATTTGAAAGGTTCATAAGAACACAAAGATTAAGTAGTATAAAACTTCTGTATTGGTCAAGTGTTAACAAAAGTAGGCATAGATAAAACCGCGTAGGGAGAGAAACCGAGTAACGGAAAAGCTTAAGAACAAAGCGAAACAGAAAGTACAGGCCATATTTTTTCAAAATTTGAACAAATGATGCGCATGCACGACATATATTTCCTTTTATGTTTTGGTTATATGTCCAAACTTTTATAAGCTAAAGCACAAATATATTTTCGGTGCTATAAAAACGGCTTGTAGGACAACTTCACTTCAGTCACGGGTGCTTTAGGTCTTGATTGTTTTGTTTTTCTAGTTGTGTGAAACGCCACTGATGCTCTTATTCAGACATGAGTGTGAATGACCCCTTTAGATTCTTTCTGAAAAGATTTCCATGTGTTTTGGCTCTTTGTTCAGACTGATATGTATTTTATGCTGTCTCTCTCTCTCTCACTGCCTTTACATGAAGGTCCATATTGCTTTCTTTCTCTCCCTCATTATATCATATGATAATGCTAAATAAAATAATGTTAGAGAATGACGAGTGATGACATTAATGCTCCGGTGTGTTTGTTTTTAGCAGCGCTTTTATGAATTCCAATGTCTTACGTTTTTGTTGGACCAGTACGTTTATAAATCTATTGTCATTTCACTATGGAGTTGACAAGAACGAGGATAACTTTTGGTTAAAATTATTATCTTGAGGTTGAAGCAGTTTGAAATATATAATTTCTATTTTATCATATTCCTGATCTTACTACAGACATTGTTGATGCCTTTTACGACCAGAAGAGGGAGATGTTTAATAAATGACATGACCTTAATGGAAATTTGGCTGTTTAACAAAAATAAATACGCTAAATAAAAAAATAATTAAAACAAATTAAAAAGATCGCATGTTAGAAATTAAATGTAGAAATTTAGTAAATAACCCTACTTTATCAATGCAGGTATTGTGCTTTTCTTATAAAGTACATTGCCGTCATTAAGATTTGTTTTAATTAATACTTTTATTCAGTTTGAACAGCTTGAGCTCAAAATTGCTGTTCAAGATTTTGATTTCAAATAAATGCTGTTCTTTTAAACTTTCAATTCATCAAAGAGAGTGTATTATGGCTTCCACAAAAATATAAAGCATCACAACTATTTTCCACATTGATAATAATAAATGTTTCTAGAGTAGCAAATCATCATTTCTGAAGCATCATGAGTAATGATGCTGAAAATTCAGCTTTGAATCAGAATAAATTATATTTTAAATCTATTCAAATAGAAAACATTTCTGTTAAATTGTAATAATGTTTCACAATATTACTTTTTTATTGATTTTTATTAAATAAATGCAGTAGCGTGTGTACCATCAGTTTTACTATTATTTGACCGTTTATATACACCTGAATTAATGCTTCTTAGATTAGTGTATTTAAAGTTTATACTAAAAATAGCTTGTGTTACAAAAAATGTTACAATTGCTACATTTATTGTTAACAATGATTGATGTCTTGATGGGTTTCTTCTTAAAATATTTTAATGCATGTGTGTTTTATTTGATAGCCTAATATGAAATAGACATTAAACCAGAAAAGTGTTGTTTCCTGCAGCCTCTTCCTGCAAAGCATTTGTTATGATCACTCTCTTGTGTTGCCAAAACAAGGCCCTCTGTGTACGTGTGTGTGTGTGTGTGTGTGTGTGTGTGTGTGTGTGTGTGTGTGTGTGTGTGTGTGTGTGTGTGTGTGTGTGTGTGTGTGTGTGTGTGCCCACAAGGTGATCTGCTAGGCAGAGCTGACAAAAGTGACCCAAAGTTCTTATGGCACTGAATATTTCAACAGTGTCACTTCAAAAAAGCAAAAATTGTTATCTATTGTTATTATCACAAAATCAAATTGTTACCTAAACTACAGTTCCCATGAGACTAAATGATATAATAGGCTTATATTATAATATGACATATCATTCATATTTTTCAGTTGAATATCAGCAAATGATTTAATTCATAATAATTTTCAATTACATTACATTTAGACATTGTCTAAAATAACATTTAGTGTTAATTTAATGAAATTTAGTGATTCAATACTTCAACCCATTAATAAGATTTTTCTTTATAAATATATTGTTCAATTACATGCTTTTGTAAATTTGTTGTTCAAATAAATAATGTTCAGTGAAATCAGTGAAGGTCGCCTACTTTAACCCTTACATTATTTATGTATATTGATGTTGAGTGACTATGATCAGTAAAATGGTTCAAGGTACTTTTCAGAACTAAATTAAACCTTAAACTAAGTTGTGCTGTTTTGATATTCATAAACATGGAAAAAAATGGTGTAACTGTATACTTTGTATTGGCAAATCTGGGAAGAAACCACACTGAGTTTGTGTGTAACAGTTCACACACTGAAAACCACTTGTGTATTTCTTTAAAGTGGAGCCTAATTAATTTCATTGAAAAAAAAAAACATTACATAACATAAACATTCATTATTTATGAACATTATTATGTGTAAGTTTTGTAAAAATGACAATTCATGTGATATCTCATATGTTTTCATATACCATATACCGTAAGTCAAACGGGATAACGCTGTTTTTTTCCATTGAAATGCATAATTTCACTAAATGAAGTTGAGGAAACAATAATAACATTAAATCAAGTCCTGTCAAACTTTTTCAGACATTTTACATTTTAACTCACATTGCAGTGTTAAAATGTGCGTAAAGAACTTGAACAAGAAATACAAAAAAAAATACAAAAAAATATATTTTTTTTTCTTATCTCTAAATATTGTTTACTGCATCACTTTACATATTCATTAGCCTAAGTATTATTGATTTGAAAAGTTTTAATATCATAATATTTAGAAAATGCATTAACGTTATCTTGTAGGCCTTATGACATTTTGACTGGTGTGGTCACATGATTCTCAGTTAAACCACTTAAAATACATAGTTTAAAATTCAGATTTTAGTAACAAGTAAAAAAATAAAAAACATCCCCATAAAGATAATAACTACTTTGATGTACAGTTTTAACCAATTTGATTTTTTTTTTTTTTTATCAGTTGAAAACCTTATTTGTCATTGATGTGAGCTCACGCGCTCTGCTCACGCACGCGGCTTCGGATGCGCGTGCGAGCATATGATTCGAGTATGAGTTGCTATGGCGACGCGTCTTATGAATTTTGAATGAAAATATCAACACTTTGATCGCTGTTGGTTGGTTGAGAGTCGAGGCGATTTCAGAGACTTTTGCTGAAAATTTTCTTGTGCTGAACTTGAGATTTTGAAGCTGTTCGGAGGATTTCAGAGAGAGAGGAGACTTTTATTCCAGAAGGAGATCGGATAATATATCCTAGCTTACGCTACATCGTTTTATTTATTTTTATTTAATATTATTTCTGAGGACGCTTTAATTTGATTGTTCTTTTCTTATTTTTGAGGGAGTTTTGGAGTTTTATTTTATTTTTTATTGTTTATTTTTATTTTATTTTTATTTTTTTATTTTTTTGGGGGGGTGGGGTATTTCTGAGTATTTTGGGTGGGGTATTACTGAGGTGGGGTATTTCATTGTATTGTATTGTATTTTGTATTGTATTGCTCTTGTTTGCAGGAGGATGCCAGGCCCGACCGGGACTCAGAGCCATGAGCTCATTCCTGGATATGTAACATCTCTGTCTTGTGAGTTTGTTTGTGTCTCCACAGGTCCGGCTGACAGGAAGAGAGAGTGGCAGAGAGACAGCCAGCAGAGCCCAGATGATGGACGTCCGTTCACTTCTTCTCAAGACTCTCGGAGAGCAAAGGCAAAGGTAGGGTGACCAACAGTCCTGTTTTCACGTCCTGTCCTGGCCCTCCTGGCTGCTCTTTATAAAGTGATGAAAATGTCCTGGTTTTCAAAAAACTGCTGGGAAAGATCAGCTCTACAGCAAAATATAGATGGGCAAGGAAGAAAAACAGGATAAAGAGGAAGAAAACTAAAGATATAAATATATTTTGTTAGTTCTTTTTGGCAAGTTTGTGAGAGATATATATTTGTTCAATTTGGAGGTATTTCTTTCAGTTATTTATTATTTATATATTTACTTTTGTAATACTGAAGAGACATTATTTCATTATTTTTGAAACCTGTCATAATAAAGAGTAACCTCTGAGAAGCCTATCTGAATTTGTGTCTTGTTAATGTAACAATTTTCTATTTATACAGAGGAGGAATAGCCTACTTTCAATGTATTGAAATGAATAAGGCATCTTTGAGTAAACTTTGAGTATCTGTTTGCTGGGCCGAGTGTCCTGGTTTTTGGTAATCAAAATATGGTCCCCCTAGGCAGAGGAAGAGGAGAAGCGTGATTCCCGTGACTGGAGCGGCATCATCCCAGACCAGAGGACTGCACCGATACCCGAGAGAAGAGCTGAGGGTAAATCAAATGACCATTGGAGAATATTATCACTGGAGTGTCATTAATTACCATATATGACCACACCATATTATATCAAAATACAACTGAAGCCAATAATCAGATTTAGTTTTTATTCCAAGACACATCATAACATATTTAAATAAGGATTGGGTACAAATTTCAAGAATAGCCATCATTTGAGTATCCAATGTTTAATAATTATGGTTATACACAACATTATAAGTTATTATTAATATTTGGTTGGTTCTCTTGTTTTTGCATGTGTTTTTAATTCAGCTTTATATAACAGCCTGGACAAAAATGATGTTGCCAAATTGTTTATGTTTTATTGAATTATTATCACAAATTAAACAATCGACTCCCAGCTTAACTGTGCAATATGACTACAAAATCTTACACACATTTATAATAACATTTAAATGCAAGACAAGAGTGCAGATGTCAGATTTCCTGGGCCGGACGTCACTTGTGTTCACTATTGTATATAGCTGTAATTGTAAATGTAAGGGAGAAAAGGAAAGCATGTGTGTGTGTGTGTGTGTGTGTGTAATCAGGCACTAGGATGATTGGGAAGAACATATTTAACTGTTTTCATCCCATGTTCTTCTTTCTTCATGATGTCAAGCCTCAGTATTTACGGTTTCTTGTGTTAATGTTTTTACCTTTCTTCAAGGCATCTGTGCTTTCTTACGGAGAATCGGGAAGGCTGTAAAGCTGGACTGCAGTGAGGTCGATATACTTGTGTCCACATATCCCTCCTGCAATCCCACGGATGTCCAGCAGGATTCATCCGAGTTTTACTGGGCAACACCAGTGCATCCGTGTCCATCTGGAGTCCAGCTGCCGGTTAATGCCGATCCGGACGATCCCGAAGACTCTTGCACATCTGTCCTGGACCCAGAGCCGGCAGTGGCGCGAGATCTAGAGCTGATGTCTCTCTCAGGATTGTCCAGTCTCTCTAGTATCGAGCTGACGCCGGACTCTATTCAGGACGATCCTGACGATGCATCGTCTGTCCCGGGTGAGTCTATGGTCATTATTATTACTGTCAGTACTTTCATTATACCGAGTTGTGTTGTCGAGTTCATCTTGTGTACCTAATTATTAAAGTCCCCCGCTGGTCAATCAATTCATCCCTTTAAACTCATCTTTGATCACCAAATATTTCCATATTTAAATGTTTTTTTCTTTGAAAAAACAATCCGTCACGCCTTAAAATAGCTTGAATGTAACTCGACACCCTTGCCTCATTTAGTATGCTCGGTTCTATGAATATGCAAATGAGCCCCGCCTCCACTCACTCACTCAGCCCAGAGATCCACTGGTTGACGATCACACGTTGATCTGATTGGTTACAAGGTGGTTTGTGACGTCAGAAACACCAGCGATTTCACACCGTGTTTTTGAGACTGTCTTTGGTTCACTGCAGTTTTAAGGAGGAAATACTCTGAAAATACTTGAAAAATGTGCCACTTTTCCAGTTGTCTCACCTCACAATTGAATTCTTTCTTCATTATGTCTTCCCTCAGATTTTGCTGAAAGCCAAACACAGAAGAAGAAGAAAGATGTGGGTGCGTTTCTCCGTAGGAAATGGAGGGCTATGATAGCGCCGGCTGTTGGTAAGTCTATTATTAGTCTACTGTCATTCTTTTCGTTATAGTTGTAGACTTTTGCTCTAGTCTACGGTTTATGTTATTCTTGTTCCCCTTAAATTATTAGTGTTCAACATTCAGCATCTATTTTATTTTTCACTATAATCTAGCGGTGGGAATCTTTTGGTGCTTCGCGATTCGAAACGATTCTCGATTTTGAATCAAATTTCGATTTGAAATGAGCATTTTGATTGTAGTTTACTGTTGTGTGTTACTTCTCTTATTTGACTGCGGTACACAGTTTAATAGCTCTAGAGAAAAAAAGAAAATCCGACTGAATTAAATGTGAACCTTGAAATGTATTTAGTTTTTTAGCAATGAGTGCATGAAAATAGTTACACATCCGGTTTTCTTCCATTTGAAAAGGCATTTTTGTGTGTGGGCTGTAGTCATATACGTTTACATAAGGGATTTATTAATATGAAAATGATTTTGTGATTCTCTACTGTAACCCATGACACAGTCACAAGCTCTTATAAGTCCATCACTTTTTTTGCCGTTTTATTGCCTTTCCATGATTTGCTTTGGTCGTCTTTGTTTTGTCCGAAGTTGGCGTTGCCGTAATTGAATTTATTTTTCCATTTTTTTCCTTTTTTTAGAAAAACAATCAAGAAGGAGGGTGAAGAAAGGCTCATTCATCCAACGAACATGGAAAACTCTAAAGGTTTCCGCTCTTGGCTGTTACGGGGACGACACAGTGGACCCAGATCCAGCAGATCTACAGCCACAGATATCTGTCCTCTCCAGGGACTTAACCGAGCCAGGTCCATCTCACCGCGAGATCAGTTCTGACCAGTTACCCTTCTCGGGTCCATCTCACCGCGAGATCAGTTTAGACACGTCACCCTTCTCAAGTCCATCTGGTTCCCAGTCAAGTTTCTTTTACTCCGATTCATCGTCTGCTCCATGTCTGACCGATCTTCTCTCAGAGTTATCAATTTTAATGGGAGATTACGAGCCTGTTTCCAGTTAATCCAGTCTCAAGCTGATCCTGAGCTGAGTTGTAGGACTGTGCACACGTTTCTTTTCTGTATTGACTAAGCCTGAATTGCGGAAGAATCATCAAACTGAAGCTGAAATTGGGCAACCTGATATACACGGACACTGTTGGTTGAGGACTAAATTGGACTTAGTGTGATTTCAATTTTCCACGTTGCTGTTGTTTTTTTGTTTTTTTTTCTTGATTGTTTCAAGTCCTTTTGTATTTTATTTTCATTTTTTACATTTTTTATTCTGATTGAATATTGTATTGGTTTCTCTCATCTTTTCCTATTTTGTTTCTAAGGTGACGAGAGTTGAAAGGAGAATTTAAAGGGTAATTGGGTGAAAGAGTTGTAGCTAGAATTAGATTCAAACGTAGCTAAAATTAGGTCAGACGCGTCTCAAGCCATTATACGGCTGCAACTGCAAATATACGGCTGGAGCGTTTGGTTGTTGGTTGTAGAGCGAGACACTGCTTCACTGCTGCTCGCCCTGCGATCGATTGCCAAACTCACTTTCTTTACACTCACTTACAATCGAACATTTTCCTATACGTGACTCGTGCGTCTACACTACACCCGTACCACTAAAAAGACGGATTATACCCAAGTCTTGAGTCATAAATTAGTATAAATACTAATAGCATCACCTTTTTGTATTTTATTTATTTTTATTTATTTTCATTCAATATCCAGATCCACCATTTTCACATTTATTTCCATTTTCACATTTATCTCCCAGTTTAAAGCTAGACTAAAGATGCATTTATTTAGCCAGGCGTTCATATAAAATGTTTATCTTACAGTTACTGTAAATTTGGCCTCTAGTTTATGCCCCGACTGAGCCTGGGTTCTCCCAAGGTTTTTTTTTTTTCTCCATCGGGTCACTTGATGGAGTTTTTCGGTTCCTTGCCACTGTTGCCATTGGCTCGCTCAGTTGGGGATATTCAAATTAAATGACCCATCATACCATTGATCAGCTCCACCAAACTTGGATGTCTTTTTTTTTTTCCAGTAATAAACAAACACTGTTAAGTTCTTTTGATTGATACTGTGAAGCAGATTTGATACAATCTGTATTGTAAAAAGTGCTTTTTAAATATATTTGACTTGACTATTCTACACACTTTGTATTCATGTATAATGTATGCTTGTATGTACGACTTAAAACTCATCTTTATTCATTGGCTTTTAAATCAGACTGAGAGTAAATCTGCTTTTTGTTTTGTTTTGTCTTGTCACTTGTTTAATTGTGTCTTGTGCTTTTGTCATGTGTTTTTAATTTTTGTCTGAAATTATTTCCGTGTTCAGCACTTTGGCAAACCTCGGTTGTTTTAAATGTGCTTTACAAATAAAATTGTATTGTATTGTATTGTATTGTATAATGTATTCTTGTATAATGGCTGTTATTGTTCATTAACTTTTATTGTTCAGTAAATAATATTTTGTAATAATAATATATTGGCGTACCTGATTTTGAGAGATGGTGTGTGTGTTCGACCGCTTAACACTGTGATTGCTATCAGGATATGAGGAGACTTTCAACCCGCATAATAAAAAATTAATTTTAGACAGTCACCTATTGCACCTCAGCATTTTCCACACACTTTTATCTTTATATGGAAAAAAAAATGATATTCTTCAGGAGGGGCAGGTCCTCTATCCACCTTATTTTTAATGTAATACCAAGGTATCAAAAATACAAGTACATATCAAAAATGTAAAACTTACATACAATTAAATGATAATAAAATCCATAATTTATGCAAATATACATGGGCCTATACATAGAGATTTCATATAGCCTATATATACAAGTAAAAACAGAACAGAAAACTTTAATTAAATGAGTTAAAAAGTTGAAACAAGGTTACTGAGCTTTAAGATTCTCAGATGATGAAATATTTGGATGTACTGTTGGACCTCTCTCCTAAAAACGGTGAATTTGAAAAGAGAATTTAATAGCAATAATAGAATAATAATAAAGTATTCATTCGTTTGAGTTTTTTGTATATTAAAAAAAAAAAAAGCCAAACATTACATCCTTAAAAAAGAGAGAGAAACCCGGAAGAACATTGCAGTTAATGAAGCATCTCGTCTGACTGTTTACTGATAAACCTGCTCCCTTTCAGGTACATGAACCGTACATTTGCACTCATGTGAATATTAGTGACTAAATCTAATTTTACTAGGTTAGGTATTGTGTTGTATTGTTGAGTTAAATACGATACGGGGCGAATCCAATGTAAAATGCGAGAGTTTTCAGCTGGAGAGCACGCGGTTCGCGCGCAAATCGTTTATTTGTTTATCAGTAGAGTGATTAAATGAGTTGAAGGTCGATATATGATCTGTGTTTTCACGTGTGTTTTATGTCAGATTGAGGCTTGTGAATATAGACAGTGTCGCTGTTTTAGGATGAACACTACTTTAAGTGCACTCATTTATTCACAGTGAACTTGGGATGCGTTGATTTAAAGGAGAAGTACACACGAGCTCATGCACTTGTGTATAACATCATAGAAATAATAGAGCTCATGCATTGTTGTGTAATAATTATTCATTTATTGCCAAGATTCTAAGTAAAAACTCTGTTAATGAAGCATCTCGTCTGACTGATTACTGATAAACCTGCTCCCTTTCAGGAGTGCTACATTAGCAGGGTTAAATTTGTGTAAAAATGTTAGTGAAATGTCTTTCAAACTCAAAGTCCATACTGGCAAAGTCAATATGGTCAATAAAGTTCATCCAATATGACGCCACATATGGAGTTGTTACAAGCTCCTTTTAAAAGAGAGATCTAATTCTAGAATTACGGGATGAAGGATGCAACAAACCGTTTTCCTACTGGGAGTTCAAATGGGGTTTTGTTTTTATCTGTGTGGCTGTTGTAATGGTATAGAATTTGAATGTGATTTTATGATTATTTTGCTCTGTCCCTACAGCACTGTGGTCAACTGTGGTTGTATTAATGTGTGTGTGTGTGTGTGTGTGTGTGTGTACTCTATAGCGTAGGCTTCTGTATTAACTGATCATTATATAGTTATCGTCTAAGTTCGTAAGGAGGATTTGAGACAGCAATTTCACTACAACTTGTGAAATGAAAAAAAGAAAATGCACTGAATTGGTACTAGTTCAAAGTTGATAAATCTACAATCAGTAGAGTGTCGAAGTGATGACATCACTTTGTAGGACAACTCGGAAGCTAGCGGCGCATGGGTTCCCTCTGTCGAAAAGCTATGCATTTTCCCCATAGACTTTTGGAAAATCGCAAAAAATAAGATCTGTGTTTAACAAACAGTTGTGAGTGTGAACCTTACACGTTTTGTCTATCAAGATAATCTTTACAAGTTAATCCAAAAGTTATAAATTTTGAAGCCCATATAAAGTTTTTAAAAAACACAAAAAGACACAATAAAGTTTTAAAAAACCACAAGCGGGTTATAACTGTGTTCTATGTCAGAAATCAAAACGTGAAAATATTTAGAGGCTTTGTTCACCACAGACCTTATTTCAGGCGATTTAGCAAAAACCCATTAAAAAATCCCATAGGCTTTAGAGCGAGGGAACCGTAGTGCTAAATGCTAACTCACTTCCCCGTTTTGGCCTACAGAGTGACGTCGTAACTTCGGCACTCTAGAACTAAAACAAATACAAGCAGGCCTGCTTCATATGACAGAACAGAAGCAGAAGTAAACATGTGACAGAAGAAAGATTTACTAGCCAGGTAGTTTTAAACTCAGTTTCAGTGGAAGTAGGCTTTCTGAAGTGTATGGTGTGTATTGTAACTGGCAAGCAGCTTCCACCCTGCATTCAATGGCTGTCCTGCAGATCCTCCAAGCCGATCTCCTCCTCCGTGGGACGAGAAAGGCCGGGACCCAGCTGCCGATATGGACCTGAGGACCTTGAGGTTGTAATAATTGATGATCAGTTGAAATTCACAGACCACATTGCTAGAACTGCCCGGTCCTGCAGATTTGCCTTGCACAACATTAGGAGGATCAGGCCCTTCCTTACAGAGCATGCTACACAACTCCTTGTCCAAGCACTTGTTTTTATCCAGACTGGACTATTGTAATGCTCTCCTGGCTGGTCTTCCAGCTTGCTCTGTCAAACCTCTATTGATCCAGAATGCTGCAGCCAGAGTAGTCTTTAATGAGCCAAAGAGAGCACTCGTGAACAAACGAGACAGTGCCAAGACTCGGAACATTTAGCGAACATGATCGGGTCAAAAAAGCTTAAATATTTTTGGTTTTGGCCCCAACTTTATTCAACTTTTTTCAGAAGTTCAGGAAAACTTGATTTAAAGTTTGGAGAATTATGAGCATGGTTTGCTAAATTGGGAATGTTTTTTGGAGTTGCAATATTGAAAGGGGCTTATTATTCTGTTATGTCTTTTTAATCAAATATGTCATTGCAGTACACATTTAATTGCAACTGGTCTCTGTCTGAAAGGAGTCATTTAAAAATTCAAGCACAAACCTAATAAACTAGCATATAATCTTGCTCTGCATAAAGCAATATTGATTTTATATTGTTTCTTGATTTATATTGTTTTTCTTATGCAGTTTTCAGCTTTAATTTGAATCATTTCCATTCAAATTGTAATACTAACATATCATTAATATTGTTCAGTTGAATATCAGCAAATGATTTAATTCATAATAATTTTCAATTACAGTTACATTACATTTACTATAGACATTGTCTAAAATAACATTTAGTGTTAATTTAATGAAATTTAGTGATTTAATGTACTTCAATAATAAAAATTGTCTTTATAAATATATTGTTCAATTACATGCTTTTGTAAATTTGTTCAAATAAATAATGTTCAGTGAAATCAGTGAAGGTCGCCTACTTTAACCCTTACATTATTTATGAATATTGATGTTGAGTGTCTATGATCAGTAAAATGGTTCAAGGTACTTTTCAGAACTAGATTAAACCTTAAACTAAGTTGTGCTGTTTTGATATTCATAAATATGGAAAAAAATGGTTTAACTGTATTTGTATACTTGGCAAATCTGGGAAGAAACCACACTGAGTTTGTGTGTAACAGTTCACACACTGAAAACCACTTGTGTATTTCTTTAAAGTGGAGCCTAATTAATTTCATTGAAAAAAAAAAAACATTACATAACATAAACATTCATTATTTATGAACATTATTATGTGTAAGTTTTGTAAAAATGACAATTCATGTGATATCTCATATGTTTTCATATACCATATACCGTAAGTCAAACGGGATAACGCTGTTTTTTTCCATTGAAATGCATAATTTCACTAAATGAAGTTGAGGAAACAATAATAACATTAAATCAAGTCCTGTCAAACTTTTTCAGACATTTTACATTTTAACTCACATCGCAGTGTTAAAATGTGCGTAAAGAACTTGAACAAGAAATACAAAAAAAAAAAAAATAATAATATTTTTTTTTCTGATCTCTAAATATTGTTTACTGCATCACTTTACATATTCATTAGCCTAAGTATTATTGATTTGAAAAGTTTTAATATCATAATATTTAGAAAATGCATTAACGTTATCCTGTAGGCCTTAAGACATTTTGACTGGTGTGGTCACATGATTCTCAGTTAAACCACTTAAAATACATAGTTTAAAATTTAGATTTTAGTAACAAGTAAAAAAAAAAAAAAACATCCCCATAAAGATAATAACTACTTTGATGTACAGTTTTAACCAATTTGATTTTTTTTTTTATCAGTTGAAAACCTTATTTGTCATTGATGTGAGCTCACGCGCTCTGCTCACGCACGCGGCTTCGGATGCGCGTGCGAGCATATGAGTGATTCGAGTATGAGTTGCTATGGCGACGCGTCTTATGAATTTTGAATGAAAATATCAACACTTTGATCGCTGTTGGTTGGTTGAGAGTCGAGGCGATTTCAGAGACTTTTGCTGAAAATTTTCTTGTGCTGAACTTGAGATTTTGAAGCTGTTCGGAGGATTTCAGAGAGAGAGGAGACTTTTATTCCAGAAGGAGATCGGATAATATATCCTAGCTTACGCTACATCGTTTTATTTATTTTTATTTAATATTATTTCTGAGGACGCTTTGATTTGATTGTTCTTTTCTTATTTTTGAGGGAGTTTTGGAGTTTTATTTTATTTTTTATTGTTTATTTTTATTTTATTTTTATTTTTTTATTTTTTTTGGGGGGGTGGGGTATTTCTGAGTATTTTGGGTGGGGTATTACTGAGGTGGGGTATTTCATTGTATTGCATTGTATTTTGTATTGTATTGCTCTTGTTTGCAGGAGGATGCCAGGCCCGACCGGGACTCAGAGCCATGAGCTCATTCCTGGATATGTAACATCTCTGTCTTGTGAGTTTGTTTGTGTCTCCACAGGTCCGGCTGACAGGAAGAGAGAGTGGCAGAGAGACAGCCAGCAGAGCCCAGATGATGGACGTCCGTCCACTTCTTCTCAAGACTCTCGGAGAGCAAAGGCAAAGGTAGGGTGACCAACAGTCCTGTTTTCACGTCCTGTCCTGGCCCTCCTGGCTGCTCTTTATAAAGTGATGAAAATGTCCTGGTTTTCAAAAAACTGCTGGGAAAGATCAGCTCTACAGCAAAATATAGATGGGCAAGGAAGAAAAACAGGATAAAGAGGAAGAAAACTAAAGATATAAATATATTTTGTTAGTTCTTTTTGGCAAGTTTTGAGAGAATATATATTTGTTCAATTTGGAGGTATTTCTTTCAGTTATTTATTATTTATATATTTACTTTTGTAATACTGAAGAGACATTATTTCATTATTTTTGAAACCTGTCATAATAAAGAGTAACCTCTGAGAAGCCTATCTGAATTTGTGTCTTGTTAATGTAACAATTTTCTATTTATACAGAGGAGGAATAGCCTACTTTCAATGTATTGAAATGAATAAGGCATCTTTGAGTAAACTTTGAGTATCTGTTTGCTGGGCCGAGTGTCCTGGTTTTTGGTAATCAAAATATGGTCCCCCTAGGCAGAGGAAGAGGAGAAGCGTGATTCCCGTGACTGGAGCGGCATCATCCCAGACCAGAGGACTGCACCGATACCCGAGAGAAGAGCTGAGGGTAAATCAAATGACCATTGGAGAATATTATCACTGGAGTGTCATTAATTACCATATATGACCACACCATATTATATCAAAATACAACTGAAGCCAATAATCAGATTTAGTTTTTATTCCAAGACACATCATAACATATTTAAATAAGGATTGGGTACAAATTTCAAGAATAGCCATCATTTGAGTATCCAATGTTTAATAATTATGGTTATACACAACATTATAAGTTATTATTAATATTTGGTTGGTTCTCTTGTTTTTGCATGTGTTTTAATTCAGCTTTATATAACAGCCTGGACAAAAATGATGTTGCCAAATTGTTTATGTTTTATTGAATTATTATCACAAATTAAACAATCGACTC
The DNA here is from genome assembly GCF_016745375.1 of Pimephales promelas. The sequence goes on along the minus strand of NW_024121379.1, from coordinate 36,504 downwards.
CCAGCTTAACTGTGCAAAATGACTACAAAATCTTACACACATTTATAATAACATTTAAATGCAAGACAAGAGTGCAGATGTCAGATTTCCTGGGCCGGACGTCACTTGTGTTCACTATTGTATATAGCTGTAATTGTAAATGTAAGGGAGAAAAGGAAAGCATGTGTGTGTGTGTGTGTGTGTGTGTGTGTGTAATCAGGCACTAGGATGATTGGGAAGAACATATTTAACTGTTTTCATCCCATGTTCTTCTTTCTTCATGATGTCAAGCCTCAGTATTTACGGTTTCTTGTGTTAATGTTTTTACCTTTCTTCAAGGCATCTGTGCTTTCTTACGGAGAATCGGGAAGGCTGTAAAGCTGGACTGCAGTGAGGTCGATATACTTGTGTCCACATATCCTCCTGCAATCCCACGGATGTCCAGCAGGATTCATCCGAGTTTTACTGGGCAACACCAGTGCATCCGTGTCCATCTGGAGTCCAGCTGCCGGTTAATGCCGATCCGGACGATCCCGAAGACTCTTGCACATCTGTCCTGGACCCAGAGCCGGCAGTGGCGCGAGATCTAGAGCTGATGTCTCTCTCAGGATTGTCCAGTCTCTCTAGTATCGAGCTGACGCCGGACTCTATTCAGGACGATCCTGACGATGCATCGTCTGTCCCGGGTGAGTCTATGGTCATTATTATTACTGTCAGTACTTTCATTATACCGAGTTGTGTTGTCGAGTTCATCTTGTGTACCTAATTATTAAAGTCCCCCGCTGGTCAATCAATTCATCCCTTTAAACTCATCTTTGATCACCAAATATTTCCATATTTAAATGTTTTTTTCTTTGAAAAAACAATCCGTCACGCCTTAAAATAGCTTGAATGTAACTCGACACCCTTGCCTCATTTAGTATGCTCGTTCTATGAATATGCAAATGAGCCCCGCCTCCACTCACTCACTCAGCCCAGAGATCCACTGGTTGACGATCACACGTTGATCTGATTGGTTACAAGGTGGTTTTGTGACGTCAGAAACACCAGCGATTTCACACCGTGTTTTTGAGACTGTCTTTGGTTCACTGCAGTTTTAAGGAGGAAATACTCTGAAATACTTGAAAAATGTGCCACTTTTCCAGTTGTCTCACCTCACAATTGAATTCTTTCTTCATTATGTCTTCCCTCAGATTTTGCTGAAAGCCAAACACAGACAGAAGAAGAAAGATGTGGGTGCGTTTCTCCGTAGGAAATGGAGGGCTATGATAGCGCCGGCTGTTGGTAAGTC
>NW_024121379.1:0-34734 GCF_016745375.1 Pimephales promelas | reverse complement strand
ATTTTTGTCCAGGCTGTTATATAAAGCTGAATTAAAAACACACATGCAAAAACAAGAGAACCAACAAAATATAATAATAACTTATAATGTTGTGTACCATGTGTGACCATGATCCTCTAAAGCAGGGAATAGCACACACAAGCATGTTTCAAACTAATCATAATTATTAAACATTGGATACTCAAATTATGGCTATTCTTGAAATTTGTACCCAATCCTTATTTAAATATGTTATGATGTGTCTTGGAATAAAAACTAAATCTGATTATTGGCTTCAGTTGTATTTTGATATAATATGGTGTGGTCATATATGGTAATTAATGACACTCCAGTGATAATATTCTCCAATGGTCATTTGATTTACCCTCAGCTCTTCTCTCAGGTATCGGTACAGTCCTCTGGTCTGGGTGATGCCGCTCCAGTCACGGGAATGAAGCTTCTCCTCTTCCTCTGCCTAGGGGGACCATATTTTGATTACCAAAAACCAGGACACTCGGCCCAGCAAACAGATACTCAAAGTTTACTCAAAGATGCCTTATTCATTTCAATACATTGAAAGTAGGCTATTCCTCCTCTGTATAAATAGAAAATTGTTACATTAACAAGACACAAATTCAGATAGGCTTCTCAGAGGTTACTCAACGTTTTATTATGACAGGTTTCAAAAAATGAAATAATGTCTCTTCTGTATTACAAAAGTAAATATATAAATAATAAATAACTGAAAGAAATACCTACAAATTGAACAAATATATATCTCTCACAAACTTGCCAAAAAGAACTAACAAAATATATTTATATCTTTAGTTTTCTTCCTCTTTATCCTGTTTTTCTTCCTTGCCCATCTATATTTTGCTGTAGAGCTGATCTTTCCCAGCAGTTTTTTGAAAACCAGGACATTTTCATCACTTTATAAAGAGCAGCCAGGAGGGCCAGGACAGGACGTGAAAACAGGACTGTTGGCCACCCTACCTTTGCCTTTGCTCTCCGAGAGTCTTGAGAAGAAGTGGACGGACGTCCATCATCTGGGCTCTGCTGGCTGTCTCTCTGCCACTCTCTCTTCCTGTCAGCCGGACCTGTGGAGACAGAAACAAACTCACAAGACAGAGATGTTACATATCCAGGAATAAGCTCATGGCTCTGAGTCCCGGTCGGGCCTGGCATCCTCCTGCAAACAAGAGCAATACAATACAAAATACAATACAATACAATGAAATACCCCACCTCAGTAATACCCCACCCAAAATACTCAGAAATACCCCAACCCCCCCCAAAAAAAATTAAAAAATAAAAATAAAATAAAAATAAACAATAATAAATAAAATAAAACTCCAAAACTCCCTCAAAAACAAGAAAAGAACAATCAAATTAAAGCGTCCTCAGAAATAATATTAAATAAAAATAAATAAAACGATGTAGCGTTAGCTAGGATATATTATCCGATCTCCTTCTGGAATAAAAGTCTCCTCTCTCTCTGAAATCCTCCGAACAGCTTCAAAATCTCAAGTTCAGCACAAGAAAATTTTCAGCAAAAGTCTCTGAAATCGCCTCGACTCTCAACCAACCAACAGCGATCAAAGTGTTGATATTTTCATTCAAAATTCATAAGACGCGTCGCCATAGCAACTCATACTCGAATCACTCATATGCTCGCACGCGCATCCGAAGCCGCGTGCGTGAGCAGAGCGCGTGAGCTTACATCAATGACAAATAAGGTTTTCAACTGATAAAAAAAAAAAATTAAATTGGTTAAAACTTTACATCAAAGTAGTTATTATCTTTATGGGGATGTTTTTTTTTTTTTACTTGTTACTAAAATCTAAATTTTAAACTATGTATTTTAAGTGGTTTAACTGAGAATCATGTGACCACACCAGTCAAAATGTCATAAGGCCTACAGGATAACGTTAATGCATTTTCTAAATATTATGATATTAAAACTTTTCAAATCAATAATACTTAGGCTAATGAATATGTAAAGTGATACAGTAAACAATATTTAGAGATCAGAAAAAATTTTTTTTGTATTTTTTTTGTATTTCTTGTTTAAGTTCTTTACACACATTTTAACACTGCAATGTGAGTTAAAATGTAAAATGTCTGAAAAAGTTTAACAGGACTTGATTTCATGTTATTATTGTTTCCTCAACTCCATTTAGTGAAATTATGCATTTCAATGGAAAAAAAAAAAACAGCGTTATCCCGTCTGACTTACGGTATATGGTATATGAAAACATATGAGATATCACATGAATTGTCATTTTTACAAAACTTACACACAATAATGTTCATAAATAATGAATGTTTGTTATGTAATGTTTTTTTTTTTTTTCAATGAAATTAATTAGGCTCCACTTTAAAGAAATACACAAGTGGTTTTCAGTGTGAACTGTTACACACAAACTCAGTGTGGTTTCTTCCCAGATTTGCCAAGTATACAAATACAGTTAAACCATTTTTTTCCATGTTTATGAATATCAAAACAGCACAACTTAGTTTAAGGTTTAATTTAGTTCTGAAAAGTACCTTGAACCATTTTACTGATCACTCAACATCAATATTCATAAATAATGTAAGGGTTAATGTAGGCGACCTTCACTGATTTCACTGAACATTATTTATTTGAACAACAAATTTACAAAAGCATGTAATTGAACAATATATTTATAAAGACAATTTTTATTATTGAAGTACATTGAATCACTAAATTTCATTAAATTAACACTAAATGTTATTTTAGACAATGTCTATAGTAAATGTAATGTAACTGTAATTGAAAATTATTATGAATTAAATCATTTGCTGATATTCAACTGAACAATATTAATGATATGTTAGTATCACAATTTGAATGGAAATTATACAAATTAAAGCTGAAAACTGTATAAGAAAAACAATATAAATCAAGAAACAATATAAAATCAATATTGCTTTATGCAGAGCAAGATTATATGCTAGTTTATTAGGTTTGTGCTTGAATTGTTAAATGACTCCTTTCAGACAGAGACCAGTTGCAATTAAATGTGTACTGCAATGACATTTTGACTAAAAAGACATACTGTAACAGAATAATAAGCCCCTTTCAATATTGCAACTCCAAAAAACATTCCCAATTTAGCAAACCATGCTCATAATTCTCCAAACTTTAAATCAAGTTTTCCTGAACTTCTGAAAAAAGTTGAATAAAGTTGGGGCCAAAACCAAAAATATTTAAGCTTTTTTGACCCGATCATGTTCGCTATCGCTAAATGTTCCGAGTCTTGGCACTGTCTCGTTACTTCCGGTTTCTGGACTGGCTGCAGTAACACGCCTCTGTCCATACGGGGGCGCTCGCAGGCGGAGTGCAGAATGAATGGAGGTCTATGGAGCAATACTACAACTCCTTCTTTAACCTCACAAAATAACTTAGTTATTAATCTGATTTGTCTTATTTTGGGTGGGATTCACTAACTATATGGTGTTTAAAGTACATTGGAAGTATTTATTAGCAATCTTAACAAATCTGTGATCTGCAGAAAAACAATCAACAAACTTTTCTCATTTGTTGCATTTTTATTTATCTTTCAAAACTCTTTCCTAGTCACACAAAAGATCTTACTTTATTTTTTCACTCAACACCCAGCATCATACTAATGGAAGTCTTATCTGTTTTCTTCTGAATGACGAAGATGATGATGATGCCAAGGATAATCACGTTGAAACCACACTACAGTAATGTCCATGAAAGCTCAAGTCCACAAATCCAAATCTCAAATCCTCCCAGTGTCAACCTTAGTGTGGATCCAAAATCCCATACAATTCAGCTTCGGGATCCAAAACAGTGCGGAAAACCACTGAAATAAGCCACAGGGCCTCTAAACTCGCTCGCATAGTTTCAGACAAGGGTCCCACCATGAGTGACAGAAAGACAAAAGCCACAGTATGTGAAGTCCTTCTACAAAATAAATAAATAACATTAGAAAAAATACATACTCATACATCAACCAGTCAACATAAGAAAATAAACAATGCTTACTTTCGATTGAGCATCAAACTTTCAGTTTCCCAATCAGGACCATTGATTTCTTGGATTTCTAATGCATGCTTAGCTTACTCCTCCATTACATGTACTCTCTACACCTGTTTTATACCTGAGAGTATTACTCCTTGATGCCCCCGCAAGGTGTGTAGTATAATTACTACAGCTCAAAAAAAAAAAAAAGAAAACATGTAACACTCAGTGTTGTTTATTTTATTGACTAAACTATTTACATTTATTCATTTAGCAGAGGCTTTTATCCAAGCGACTTACAAATGAGAACAAAAGAGGCAGTTAAACTAACAGTAGGACAACAATACGCAAGTGCTATAACCCCTCTCAGTTTAATTTTAGTGCAGTTTTAAAGAAGAGAAGAGAAGAGAAAGTGTTAGTACTACTGAATCTGCCGAAAAAGATACTGTACGTCTTCAGCAGTTTCTTGAAAGTGGCTACTGACTCAGAAGCTCTGGTTGAGTTAGGCAGATCATTCCACCAGCAGGGAACAGTCATGGGTAAAGGTCCAAGAAACAGATTTTGTGCCTCTTTGAGATGGTACCACAAGACGACATTCGCTAGCAGAGTGCAAGTTTCTGGATGGCACATAAGTCTGAAGTAATGAGTTTAGGTAAGAGGGAGCAATGCCAGTGGTTGTTCTGTAGGCAAACGTCAGTGCCTTAAATTTAATGCGAGCGGCAACTGGCAATCAGTGCAATTTTGAGAGGAGAGGAGTGACGACGAGTGCTCTCTTTGGCTCATTAAAGACTACTCTGGCTGCAGCATTCTGGATCAATTGTACACTGTAAAAAATATTTTCAAGATTTGTTATCACAACATATTTTCTTTTGTCAAATCAACTTTATAATAATTTATTTAGTTGAGATAACTTATTATTTTGAGTTTCTGATGGTTAAATTAACTCTGTGTGTTGTACTCACACGACTGGATGACAGCAGGTGGAAATACTCGATTCAGCAGCTCTGTTTTACTTTAACACAGGCAGGAGAGCAGATGAGGATGTCGATATTAACTCTGTGTGTTGTACTCACACGACTGGATGACAGCAGGGGGAAATACTCGATTCAGCAGCTCTGTTTCACTTCAACACAGGCAGGAGGACAGATGAGGATGTCAGTCAGGGCCTGAAATTAACACCCGACCACCTGCCAAATGCGGGTGAATTTTTCTATTGGCGGGTAACACTGTCAATCTACCTGCCACATTGGCAGGTAGCCAATGAGAATTGAGTGATTCATAAGGATTTTTACATTTCAACTAAGTCTGCCATTGCGTTTGACTTTAGCTAAAATGTGGCGGCACATTACTGGGGTAAAGAGGCCAGCTGAAACAAACAACCAACAAAAAGATGAATACAAAGTGGACAATTGGCGGCAATGGCAAGGTTCGTGAGCGGCTGATTTATGACAGCGACTTTTTCGTAACGTTCATGCGATCAGAAGAAGACGAGGCCCTTTTCTGACTATGTTTGGATGTGCGAGTATTAAACTGTTGGTGAGATGGGATGAGATAATGTAACGCTGATGTAGCCGACAGTACAATGAGAGTTGCACAGATGTGTGTTGGGAGTTGGGAACCAGTGAGAAAATACCCGGTACCCGGTAACTTTACCAGTAATAACAATATTAATTTAGTTAATAGTTAACGGTTCCTGAACGCTGTAACTAAAAGCTGTCAGGATCTGTCTACGTGACTAAATCAGCCATCAACACAGCCGCGTGTGATTTGTTTACATACGAGCTGCGGTAGGTCTATCTGTTGAGTATATACTATATAGCCTATACTATATATGTTGAGTGAGTGTCAAAATCAATGAATAAAAAGATTTAAAAAAATGTATGTTCTTAGAGTTATTATTATTATTTGAGAGAACTTAAATGTGTATTCTTGTGAAAGTGAAAGAACAATATTGTGAAATTCATGGGGTTTTTTCACCTTTCTATAAAGGTGAATGAAAAAAACCCCCCAGAAATTTCACAATATTGTTCTTTTTACCAGCCATTTTTGAGGCAAAATATGAGGCAAAAAAAAAAGGTGGCTGGTAAAAAGTCTCAGTGGCAGGTGAATTTTTAAATCCACCTGCCACAGTGGCCGGTGGGCGAAAAAGTTAATTTCAGGCCCTGATGTCAGTATTAACTCTGTGTGTTGTACTCACACGACTGGATGACAGCAGGGGGAAATACTCGATTCAGCAGCTCTGTTTTACTTCAACACAGGCAGGAGAGCAGATGAGGATGTCAATATTAACTCTGTGTGTTGTACTCACACGACTGGATGACAGCAGGGGGAAATACTCGATTCAGCAGCTCTGTTTTACTTCAACACAGGCAGGAGAGCAGATGAGGATGTCAATATTAATCTCCTTCATTGTATTAACTCACTTTTTCCAGTTCAATCAACTTAAAATTTTAAGGCAACCAGGTTACTTACATTTTTAAGTTAAACCATCAATATTTTTTTCACAGTGTAGAGGTTTGACAGAGCAAGCTGGAAGACCAGCCAGGAGAGCATTACAATAGTCCAGTCTGGATAAAAACAAGTGCTTGGACAAGGAGTTGTGTAGCATGCTCTGTAAGGAAGGGCCTGATCCTCCTAATGTTGTGCAAGGCAAATCTGCAGGACCGGGCAGTTCTAGCAATGTGGTCTGTGAATTTCAACTGATCATCAATTATTACAACCTCAAGGTCCTCAGGTCCGTATCGGCAGCTGGGTCCCGGCCTTTCTCGTCCCACGGAGGAGGAGATCGGCTTGGAGGATCTGCAGGACAGCCATTGAATGCAGGGTGGAAGCTGCTTGCCAGTTACAATACACACCGTACACTTCAGAAAGCCTACTTCCACTGAAACTGAGTTTAAAACTACCTGGCTAGTAAATCTTTCTTCTGTCACATGTTTACTTCTGCTTCTGTTCTGTCATATGAAGCAGGCTTGCTTGTATTTGTTTTAGTTCTAGAGTGCCGAAGTTACGACGTCACTCTGTAGGCCAAAACGCGGAAGTGAGTTAGCATTTTAGCACTACGGTTCCCTCGCTCTAAAGCCTATGGGATTTTTGAATGGGTTTTTGCTAAATCGCCTGAAATAAGGCGATTTAGCCTTAATAACTTGTAAAGATTATCTTGATAGACAAAACGTGTAAGGGTCACACTCACAACTGTTTGTTAAACACAGATCTTATTTTTTGCGATTTTCCAAAAGTCTATGGGGGAAAATGCATAGCTTTTCGACAGAGGGAACCCATGCGCCGCTAGCTTCCGAGTTGTCCTACAAAGTGACGTCATCACTTCGGCACTCTACTGATTGTAGATTTATCAACTTTGAACTGGTACCAATTCAGTGCATTTTCTTTTTTTCATTTCACAAGTTGTAGTGAAATTGCTGTCTCAAATCCTCCTTACGAACTTAGACGATAACTATATAATGCCAGTGTGCCCATTCAACCTGATCAGTTAATACAGAAGCCTACACTATAGAGTACACACACACACACACACACACACACACACACACACACTAATACAACCACAGTTGACCACAGTGCTGTAGGGACAGAGCAAAATAATCATAAAATCACATTCAGATTCTATATCATTACAACAGCCACACAGATAAAACAAAACCCCATGTGAACTCCCAGTAGGAAAACGGTTTGTCGCATCCTTCATCCCGTAATTCTAGAATTAGATCTCTTTTAAAAGGAGCTTGTAACAACTCCATATGTGGCGTCATATTGGATAAACTTTATTGACCATATTGACTTTGCCAGTATGGACTTTGAGTTTGAAAGACATTTCACTAAAATTTTTACACAAATTTAACCCTGCTAATGTAGCACTCCTGAAAGGGAGCAGCTTATCAGTAAACAGTCAGACGAGATGCTTCATTAACAGAGTTTTTACTTAGAATCAATCTTGGCAATAAATGAATAATTATTACACAACAATGCATGAGCTCTATTATTTCTATAATGTTATACACAAGTGCATGAGTATGTACTTCTCCTTTAAATCAACGCATCCCAAGTTCACTGTGAATAAATGAGTGCACTTAAAGTAGTGCGCATCCTAAAACAGCGACACTGTCTATATTCACAAGCCTCAATCTGACATAAAACACACACACACACACACACACACGTGAAAACACAGATCATATATCGACCTTCAACTCATTAAATCACTCTACTGATAAACACATAAACGATTTGCGCGCGAACCGCGTGCTCTCCAGCTGAAAACTCTCGCATTTTACATTGGATTCGCCCCGTATCACTCAACAATACAACACAATACCTAACCTAGCAAAATTAGATTTAGTCACTAATATTCACATGAGTGCAAATGTACGGTTCATGTACCTGAAAGGGAGCAGGTTTATCAGTAAACAGTCAGACGAGATGCTTCATTAACTGCAATGTTCTTCCGGGTTTCTCTCTCTTTTTTTAAGGATGTAATGTTTGGCATTTTTTTTAATATACAGAAAGCTCAAACGAATGAATACTTTATTATTATTCTATTATTGCAATTAAATTCTCTTTTCAAATTCACCGTTTTTAGGAGAGAGGTCCAACAGTACATCCAAATATTTCATCATCTGAGAATCTTAAAGCTCAGTAACCTTGTTTCAACTTTTTAACTCATTTCATTAAAGTTTTCTGTTCTGTTTTTCTTGTTTTTACATGTATATATAGGCTATATGAAATCTCTATGTATAGGCCCATGCATAAATTATGGATTTTATTATCATTTAATTGTATGTAAGTTTTACATTTTTGATATGTACTTGTATTTTTGATACCTTGGTATTACATTAAAAAGAAGGTGGATAGAGGACCTGCCCTCCTGAAGAATATCATTTTTTTCCATATAAAGATAAAAGTGTGTGGAAAATGCTGAGGTGCAATAGGTGACTGTCTACAATTAATTTTTTTATTATGCGGGTTGAAATTCTCCTCATATCCTGATAGCAATCACAGTGTTAAGCGGTCGAACACACACAACATCTCTCAAAATCAGGTACGCCAATTTATTATTATTACAAAATATTATTTACTGAACAATAAAAGTTAATGAACAATAACAGCCATTATACAAGAATACATTATACAAGCATACATTATACATGAATACAAAGTGTGTAGAATAGTCAAGTCAAATATATTTAAAAAGCACTTTTTACATTACAGATTGTATCAAATCTGCTTCACAGTATCAATCAAAAGAACATAACAGTGTTTGTTTATTGCTGGAAAAAAAAGACATCCAAGTTTGGTGGAGCTGATCAATGGTATGATGGGTCATTTAATTTGAATATCCCCAACTGAGCGAGCCAAAGGCAACAGTGGCAAGGAACCGAAAAACTCCATCAAGTGACCCGATGGAGAAAAAAAAAAAAAACCTTGGAAGAAACCCAGGCTCAGTCGGGGGCCAGTTCTCCTCTGGCGTTTATGAACTAGAGGCCAAATTTACAGTAACTGTAAGATAAACATTTTATATGAACGCCTGGCTAAATAAATGCATCTTTAGTCTAGCTTTAAACTGGGAGATAAATGTGAAAATGGAAATAAATGTGAAAATGGTGGATCTGGATATTCTAGGAATGAAAATAAATAAAAATAAATAAAATACAAAAAGGTGATGCTATTACTATTTATACTAATTTATGACTCAAGACTTGGGTATAATCCGTCTTTTTAGTGGTACGGGTGTAGTGTAGACGCACGAGTCACGTATAGGAAAATGTTCGATTGTAAGTGAGTGTAAAGAAAGTGAGTTTGGCAATCGATCGCAGGGCGAGCAGCAGTGAAGCAGTGTCTCGCTCTACAACCAACAACCAAACGCTCCAGCCGTATTTGCAGTTCCAGCCATATAATGGCTTGAGACGCACACACACATCACACATCTTCTTCCGCTCATCCGGGGCCGGGTCGCGGGGGCAGCAGTCTAAGCAGAGATGCCCAGACTTCCCTCTCCCCAGACACTTCCTCCAGCTCTTCTGGGGGGATACCGAGGCGTTCCCAGGCCAGCCGGGAGACATAGTCTCTCCAGCGTGTCCTAGGTCTTCCCCGGGGCCTCCGCCCAGTGGGACGTGCCCGGAACACCTCCCCAGGAAGGCGTCCAGGAGGCATCCGGAACAGATGCCCGAGCCACCTCAGCTGACCCCTCTCGATGTGGAGGAGCAGCGGCTCTACTCTGAGCTCCTCCCGAGTGACCGAGCTTCTCACCCTATCTCTAAGGGATCGCCCAGCCACCCTGCGGAGAAAGCTCATTTCAGCCGCCTGTATCCGGGATCTTGTCCTTTCGGTCATGACCCAAAGCTCATGACCATAGGTGAGAGTAGGAACGTAGATTGACTGGTAAATCGAGAGCTTTGCCTTACGGCTCAGCTCCTTCTTCACCACAACAGATCGGTACATCGACCGCATTACTGCTGAAGCTGCACCGATCCGTCTGTCAATCTCCCGTTCCATCCCTCCCTCACTCGTGAACAAAACCCCAAGATACTTAAACTCCTCCACTTGAGGAAGGATCTCTCCACCAACCTGAAGTGGGCAAGCCACCCTTTTCCGGCTGAGGACCATGGCCTCGGATTTGGAGGTGCTTATTTTCATCCCAGCCGCTTCACACTCGGCTGCAAACCGTCCCAGTGCATGCTGAAGGTCCTGGTATGAAGGGGCCAACACGACAACATCATCCGCGAAGAGCAGAGATGAAATCGTGTGGTCCCCAAATCTGACACCCTCCGGCCCCTGGCTGCGCCTAGAAATTCTGTCCATAAAAATTATGAACAGAACCGGCGACAAAGGGCAGCCCTGCCGGAGTCCAACATGCACCGGGAAGAAGTCTGACTTACTACCGGCAATGCGAACCAAGCTCCTGCTTCGGTCATACAGGGATCGGACAGCCCTTAGCAAAGGACCCCGGACCCCATATTCCCGGAGCACCCTCCACAGGCCGCCTCGGGGGACACAGTCGAATGCCTTCTCCAAATCCACAAAACACATGTGGACTGGTTGGGCAAACTCCCATGAACCCTCCAGCACCCTGTAGAGAGTATAGAGCTGGTCCAGTGTTCCACGGCCAGGACGAAAACCGCACTGTTCCTCCTGAATCCGAGGTTCCACTATCGGCCGTATTCTCCTCTCCAGTACCCTGGCATAGACTTTCCCAGGGAGGCTGAGAAGTGTGATCCCCCTATAGTTGGAACACACCCTCCGGTCCCCCTTCTTAAAAAGAGGAACCACCACCCTGGTCTGCCATCCCAGAGGCACTGTCCCCGACCGCCACGCGATGCTGCAGAGGCGTGTCAACCAAGACAGCCCCACAGCATCCAGAGACTTAAGGTATTCGGGGCGGATCTCATCCACCCCCGGTGCCTTGCCACCGAGGAGTTTCTTGACTACCTCGGTGACCTCAGCTAGGGTGATGGACGAGTCCACCTCCGAACCCTCAGCCTCTGCTTCCTCAATGGAAGACGTGACGGCGGGATTGAGGAGGTCCTCGAAGTATTCCTTCCACCGTCCGACGACATCCCCAGTCGAGGTCAACAGCCGCCCACCCCTACTGTAAACAGCATTGGTAGGGGACTGTTTCCCCTTCCTGAGGCGCCGGACAGTTTGCCAGAATTTCTTCGAGGCCAGCCGATAGTCCTTCTCCATGGCCTCACCGAACTCCTCCCAGGCCCGAGTTTTTGCCTCCACGACCACCCGGGCCGCAGTCCGCTTGGCCTGCCGGTACCTGTCAGCTGCCTCCGGAGTCCCACGAGCCAACCAGGCCCGATAGGACTCCTTCTTCAGCTTGACGGCATCCTTTACTTCCGGTGTCCACCACCGGGTTCGAGGATTGCCGCCTCGACAGGCACCGGAGACCTTACGGCCACAGCTCCGAGCAGCCGCTTCGACAATGGAGGTGGAGAACATGGTCCACTCAGACTCAATATCTCCAGCCTCCTTCGGGATCTGGTCGTAGCTCTGCCGGAGGTGAGAGTTGAAGATCTTTCTGACAGGAGATTCGGCCAAACGTTCCCAGCAAACCCTTACAGTACGCTTGGGTCTGCCGAGTCCGTCCAGCCTCCTCCCCCGCCATCGGATCCAACTCACCACCAGGTGGTGATCAGTTGACAGCTCCGCCCCTCTCTTCACCCGAGTGTCCAAGACATACGGCCGCAGGTCAGATGAAACGACCACAAAGTCGATCATCGACCTACGGCCTAGGGTGTCCTGGTGCCACGTGCACTGGTAGACACCCTTATGCTTGAACATGGTGTTCGTTATGGACAAACTGTAACTAGCACAGAAGTCCAATAACTGAACACCACTCGGGTTCAGGTCGGGGGGGCCGTTCCTCCCAATCACGCCCCTCCAGGTGTCAGGTGTCACGTGGGTAACGACAGTGGCTTGAGACGCGTCTGACCTAATTTTAGCTACGTTTGAATCTAATTCTAGCTACAATTCTTTCACCCAATTACCCTTTAAATTCTCCTTTCAACTCTCGTCACCTTAGAAACAAAATAGGAAAAGATGAGAGAAACCAATACAATATTCAATCAGAATAAAAAATGTAAAAAATGAAAATAAAATACAAAAGGACTTGAAACAATCAAGAAAAAAAAACAACAACAGCAACATGGAAAATTGAAATCACACTAAGTCCAATTTAGTCCTCAACCAACAGTGTCCGTGTATATCAGGTTGCCCAATTTCAGCTTCAGTTTGATGATTCTTCCGCAATTCAGGCTTAGTCAATACAGAAAAGAAACGTGTGCACAGCCCTACAACTCAGCTCAGGATCAGCTTGAGACTGGATTAACTGGAAACAGGCTCGTAATCTCCCATTAAAATTGATAACTCTGAGAGAAGATCGGTCAGACATGGAGCAGACGATGAATCGGAGCAAAAGAAACTTGACTGGGAACCAGATGGACTTGAGAAGGGTGACGTGTCTAAACTGATCTCGCGGTGAGATGGACCTGAGAAGGGTAACTGGTCAGAACTGATCTCGCGGTGAGATGGACCTGGCTCGGTTAAGTCCCTGGAGAGGACAGATATTTGTGGCTGTAGATCTGCTGGATCTGGGTCCACTGTGTCGTCCCCGTAACAACCAAGAGCGGAAACCTTTAGAGTTTTCCATGTTCGTTGGATGAATGAGCCTTTCTTCACCCTCCTTCTTGATTGTTTTTCTAAAAAAAAGAAAAAATGGAAAAATAAATTAAATTACGCCACGCCAACTTCGGACAAAACAAAGACGACCAAATCAAATCATGGAAAGGCAATAAAACGGCAAAAAAGTGATGGACTTATAATAGCTTGTGACTGTGTCATGGGTTACAGTAGAGAATCACAAAATCATTTTCATATTAATAAATCCCTTATGTAAACGTATATGACAACAGCCCACACACAAAAATGCCTTTTCAAATGGAAGAAAACCGGATGTGTAACTATTTTCATGCACTCATTCCTAAAAAACTAAATACATTTCAAGGTTCACATTTAATTCAGTCGGATTTTCTTTTTTTCTCTAGAGCTATTAAACTGTGTACCGCAGTCAAATAAGAGAAGTAACACACAACAGTAAACTACAATCAAAATGCTCATTTCAAATCGAAATTTGATTCAAAATCGAGAATCGCTTCGAATCGCGAAGCACCAAAAGATTCCCACCGCTAGATTATAGTGAAAAATAAAATAGATGCTGAATGTTGAACACTAATAATTTAAGGGGAACAAGAATAACATAAACCGTAGACTAGAGCAAAAGTCTACAACTATAACGAAAAGAATGACAATAGACTAATAATAGACTTACCAACAGCCGGCGCTATCATAGCCCTCCATTTCCTACGGAGAAACGCACCCACATCTTTCTTCTTCTTCTTCTTTGTTTGGCTCTCAGCAAAATCTGAGGGAAGACATAATGAAGAAAGAATTCAATTGTGAGGTGAGACAACTGGAAAAGTGGGACATTTTTCAAGTATTTTCAGAGTATTTCCTCCTTAAAACTGCAGTGAACCAAAGACAGTCTCAAAAACACGGTGTGAAATCGCTGGTGTTTCTGACGTCACAAACCACCTTGTAACCAATCAGATCAACGTGTGATCGTCAACCAGTGGATCTCTGGGCTGAGTGAGTGAGTGGAGGCGGGGCTCATTTGCATATTCATAGAACTGAGCATACTAAATAAGGCAAGGGTGTCGAGTTACATTCAAACTATTTTAAGGCGTGACGGATTGTTTTTTCAAAGAAAAAAAACATTTAAATATGGAATTATTTGGTGATCAAAGATGAGTTTAAAGGGATGAATTGATTGACCAGCGGGGGACTTTAATAATTAGGTACACAAGATGAACACAACACAACTCGGTTATAATGAAAGTACTGACAGTAATAATAATGACCATAGACTCACCCGGGACAGACGATGCATCGTCAGGATCGTCCTGAATAGAGTCCGGCGTCAGCTCGATACTAGAGAGACTGGACAATCCTGAGAAAGACATCAGCTCTAGATCTCGTGCCACTGCCGGCTCTGGGTCCAGGACAGATGTGCATGAGTGTTCGGGATCGTCCGGATCGGCATTAACCGGCAGCTGGACTCCAGATGGACACGGATGCACTGGTGTTGCCCAGTAAAACTCGGATGAATCCTGCTGGACATCCGTGGGATTGCAGGAGGGATATGTGGACACAAGTATATCGACCTCACTGCAGTCCAGCTTTACAGCCTTCCCGATTCTCCGTAAGAAAGCACAGATGCCTTGAAGAAAGGTAAAAACATTAACACAAGAAACCGTAAATACTGAGGCTTGACATCATGAAGAAAGAAGAACATGGGATGAAAACAGTTAAATATGTTCGTCCCAATCATCCTAGTGCCTGATTACACACACACACACACACATGCTTTCCTTTCCTCCCTTACATTTACAATTACAGCGATATACAATAGTGAACACAAGTGACGTCCGGCCCAGGAAATCTGACATCTGCACTCTTGTCTTGCATTTAAATGTTATTATAAATGTGTGTAAGATTTTGTAGTCATATTGCACAGTTAAGCTGGGAGTCGATTGTTTAATTTGTGATAATAATTCAATAAAACATAAACAATTTGGCAACATCATTTTTGTCCAGGCTGTTATATAAAGCTGAATTAAAAACACATGCAAAAACAAGAGAACCAACCAAATATTAATAATAACTTATAATGTTGTGTACCATGTGTGACCATGATCCTCTAAAGCAGGGAATAGCACACACAAGCATGTTTCAAACTAATCATAATTATTAAACATTGGATACTCAAATTATGGCTATTCTTGAAATTTGTACCCAATCCTTATTTAAATATGTTATGATGTGTCTTGGAATAAAAACTAAATCTGATTATTGGCTTCAGTTGTATTTTGATATAATATGGTGTGGTCATATATGGTAATTAATGACACTCCAGTGATAATATTCTCCAATGGTCATTTGATTTACCCTCAGCTCTTCTCTCAGGTATCGGTACAGTCCTCTGGTCTGGGGTGATGCCGCTCCAGTCACGGGAATGAAGCTTCTCCTCTTCCTCTGCCTAGGGGGACCATATTTTGATTACCAAAAACCAGGACACTCGGCCCAGCAAACAGATACTCAAAGTTTACTCAAAGATGCCTTATTCATTTCAATACATTGAAAGTAGGCTATTCCTCCTCTGTATAAATAGAAAATTGTTACATTAACAAGACACAAATTCAGATAGGCTTCTCAGAGGTTACTCAACGTTTTATTATGACAGGTTTCAAAAATAATGAAATAATGTCTCTTCTGTATTACAAAAGTAAATATATAAATAATAAATAACTGAAAGAAATACCTACAAATTGAACAAATATATATCTCTCACAAACTTGCCAAAAAGAACTAACAAAATATATTTATATCTTTAGTTTTCTTCCTCTTTATCCTGTTTTTCTTCCTTGCCCATCTATATTTTGCTGTAGAGCTGATCTTTCCCAGCAGTTTTTTGAAAACCAGGACATTTTCATCACTTTATAAAGAGCAGCCAGGAGGGCCAGGACAGGACGTGAAAACAGGACTGTTGGCCACCCTACACTGTAAAAAATTTCCGTAAAAATACGGTACAATGTACCATATAAATGTGAAGGATTTTTTCCGTATTTGTCTTTTACGGATCTTTTACCCTTATTTTGAATTTCGCGTTGCATTGTGGGAACAAGATCCCGGCAGCGCGAAAAGTTTAAGACGCATCCGCCATTACACACGCAGATGACGACTAAGAGGTGGTGGGGGGCGGCATCGGCCGACGGCCTGTATAGGTCCGGTAGCGGTGCTGCCTCACAGCTTCTGGTTGCTCATTAAACTAATAATCTGGATAGACATGGCAGGGAGACAGGTGGATGGTATGGATTACAGTGAGGTAGAGGGAAATGGTAGTGATGAGAGGAGGGAAAGTGATTGGGAGGAAGTAGGGAGAATGCATAAGGATAAGAAGGATACTAGCCGTAAAAGAAAGAAAAAAAAAGGTAGTGCTAGTTCAAATGGGACGGAAAGTGAAGAAGATGTAGGGAAGGAATCTGCAGTAAGATTGTTTAATGTAGTGGTACGATTTGAGGGAGAAGGAGGAGTTAAAAAAATGGATCCACTTAAGTTAACTAAAATAATAAGAGAAAAGGTAGGAGAAGTGAAGTATGCCAGAATTTTGGGAGATGGAAATCTTCTAGTAGGATGTAACAATGAAGTGCAGATGGAAAAAGCAAAGAAGATGAGTTGTATTGGAAAAACAAAAGTAGTAAAAGTAGTAAGAGTGGGGGAGAAAATAAATGCCGGAAGTAAGGGAGTGATGTATGGAATTCCACTTACTATAAATATGAAAGAGTTGGTGGAGAACTTAAGAATGAAGAACAGGTCCGTTAAAAGTGCAGTAAGAATGACAAGGGGGGTGGAGAAAGTAGAAACAGAATCTGTGTTGGTTGAGTTTGAAACAAAGGAGGTACCAAAAGAGGTATATTATGGATTTATGAGATACAGTATAAGAGAGTATGTACCCAAACCAATGAGATGTTATAATTGCCAGGAATTTGGACATATGGCTAAGGTATGTAAAGGAAAGAGGAGGTGTGCTAGGTGTAGTGGTGATCATGAATATGGAAAGTGTGGAGCGGAAGTAAGGCCAAAATGCTGTAACTGTGGAGGGAATCATAGTGTGGCATTTTGGGGATGTGAAGTGATGAAAAAGGAAGTCAAAGTACAACAGATCAAATTAAAAGAAAACATCTCTTATGTTGAGGCTGTTAAGAGAACAGAGCAGGAAAAGAAGAAACAGAGTGAAGAAAGTACAAAAAGGTTGAACAGGGAAGATCATCAAGGAAAAAAGGAAAAATGGGAGGAGAAGAAGAAAATAGTGACATTTATAGCAGGGGTGATAAATGCTACGGCTGAAGTCAGGTCTAAAACTGAAAGAATCCAGATTATTGTTAAAGCAGCAATTCACCACTTAGAGATGGCAGGATTAAAGTGGGAAGAAGTGAGGGATGAACTCAGTGTACAATCGAGTCAAGAGACAACATGTATAGGGTAGTAATTTTTGTAATGCTAATCCTTCAATGGAATGCAAGAAGCTTGATTGCAAATGGGCAGGACTTCAAACAATTTATACGGGATAGAAGAGAAAAGCCAGACGTTATATGCATTCAGGAATCCTGGTTAAAACCCAATTTGGACTTTATAATATATGGATACGCATCAGTTAGACAAGATAGGGAAAATGGTGGTGGAGGGGGATGTGTTACATTTATAAGACAAGGGATTTCGTATAGGGTGTTGGGTATAGGAAAGGAACAAGAATATGTAGTGGTAGAAATATGGAGTGAAAGGAAAAAAATTGTAGTTATAAATTATTACAATCCGTGTAGGAAATTGGATATAAATAAACTTGAGGAAATAGAGGGGAAAGACAATAATAATATTGTATGGTGTGGGGACTTCAATGCGCATAATTCATTGTGGGGTAGTGAGAAGATGGATAGTAATGGACAAGTAATTGAAGAGTTATTGGATGAGGAAAACCTAGTATGTTTAAATGATGGAAGTAAAACAAGGATAGAGGTTAGTACGGGGAAGGAATCTGTACTTGACCTTACACTGGTGTCTAGCAGTATGGCAGCGATATGTAATTGGAGTGTTTATAAGGATGGGACAATAGGAAGTGATCACTACCCAGTATTATGTAAAATTAATATTTCATTACCTCAAAGTGTAGAGGAAAGAGGAGGAAGATGGATATTTGAGAAGGCTAACTGGGAACATTTTCAAAGAGAAAGTGATAGAAGTTTGAGCCAGATTGAGTCTAGTGATGATATAGAGACAATGGAAGATAAAATAAAGAAAGGTATAATAGCAGCGGCAATGGAGTCTATTCCAAAAAGTAAAGGTAAGGTAATGAGGAAAATTATACCATGGTGGGATGAGGAATGTAAAGAAGCAGTCAGAAATAGGAACAAAGCATTTAAAATAATGAAAAGAACTCATAATTTCAGGCACATGATTCAATATAAATATGCTCAGGCAATAGTAAGGAAAACAATTAGACAGGCAAAAAGAACATATTGGAGGAACTTTTGTAGTTCAATCGGGAATACAACTCAGATTGGAGAGGTGTGGACAATGATTAAAAAGATGGGTGGTGAAAGGAGAGAATGGAGTTACCCAGTTTTGAGTAGTGGAAATGAAATTGCAGTGACAAATAAGGAAAAGGCTGAAATGTTAGCAAATACATTTGTCAATGTGCATAGCTCTAATAATCTATCTGAAGAAGGGAAGAGAGGCAGAGAGAAGACAAAATCTGAAAATGTAGAGATATTAAGGAAGATGGGAAAAGTAGAGGATGAACAAAATGTACTTTTTAACATGGGAGAATTAAAGAGAGCAATGGCCAAAACTGGGAAGACTGCGCCAGGGAAAGATGATGTATGTTATAGCATGTTGAAACAGTTAAGTGAGGAGGGGAAGAATAAGTTATTGATGCTATATAATAAAGTGTGGGAGGAAGGGAAAGTACCAAAGAGCTGGAAGGAGGCAATTGTTGTGCCGATAAGGAAACCTGGGAAAGAAGCTAGTAAACCTACAAGTTATAGACCTATTGCTTTGACGTCTCATGTCTGTAAATTAATGGAAAGAATGATAAATGAAAGGTTAATGTATTTTATGGAGAAAAGAGGCATGGTAGTTGAGTGTCAAAGTGGGTTTAGAAGAGGTAGGAATACTATGGATGCAGTATTGTGCTTGGAAGATAATATAAGAAAAGCACAAGTAAATAAAGAGACAGTAGTGGCAGTATTTTTCGATGTAGAAAAGGCATATGATATGCTATGGAGAGAGGGACTAATGATTAAATTGTATAATATGGGAATTAGAGGAAATTTTCTTAACTGGATAAAGGATTTTCTGGAAGGAAGAACAATACAGGTTAAAGTAGGAGCAGACCTATCAAGTGAACATGTTATTGAAAACGGAACTCCTCAGGGGAGTGTTGTAAGTCCCACATTATTTTCAGTAATGATTAATGATATATATGACAATATACCATTAGGTATGGGAAGATCACTTTTTGCAGATGATGGGGCAATTTGGAAAAAAGGAAGAAATATAGAATATGTAGTTAAAAAAATTCAAGAAGGGATTCAGCAGGTTGAGGAGTGGGGAATAAAGTGGGGTGTCAAATTCTCTATAGAGAAGACTAAAGTAATGTTTTTTACA
Organism: Pimephales promelas; assembly: GCF_016745375.1. Next base: position 14,948 of record NW_024121379.1, on the reverse strand, counting down.
GGGAAGAAAATCAAGGAAAATACTAGTATAAAACTATATGGAAGTAACCTAGAGAGAGTTAAAGCATTCCGTTTTTTAGGAGTATACTTCGACACAAGGTTAACATGGGTAGAACATGTCAGAAATGTAGAAGATAAATGTAAAAAAGTAATAAATTTAATGAGATGTTTAACAGGACTAGAATGGGGAGCAGATTATAAATCACTGAAATATATATATGTAAGTTTAATGAGATCAAGGATGGATTATGGAAGTGTGGCATATGGATCAGCAGCCAAATCTATACTTAGGAGGCTTGATGTAATACAGGCTAAAGCATTAAGATTATGTCTAGGGGCAGTTAAAACATCACCAGTATGTGCTCTACAGGTGGAAGCGGGAGAAATGCCATTGAACATCCGACGTAAACAATTACTTGTAAATTATTGGGTAAATCTAAAAGGGCATGGAGATAACCATCCAGCTAAAATAATAGTACAAGATAACTGGGAAAGAGAGAGAGCACAAAAGTTCAGTTTTGGGTGGATTGGAGATAAGACGGCTAGAGAATTGGGAGTGTATGAAAAGGAATTCTGCCCAACTGTAATATGGCCTGATATACCGATATGGAAGCTAGAAACCATGGAAGTTGATTTTAAACTACTTCAAGTTAAAATAGTAAGTAATAGTACAGATCTGGTAGCGGAATTTTATAGACATATAGATATTAAATACAAAGAGTATATTCAGATTTATACAGACGGATCAAAGGACCCAGAAACAGGAAAGACTGGATCTGCAGTTTACATTTTTAATCAAAGAGGTGAGATAGCCAGACGAACCACAAATGATTTGAGTGTGTATGCAGTTGAATTATATGCTATTAAGATGGCGCTAGAATGGATTGAGGAAAACAAAATTAAAAAAGCTTTAATTGGAAGTGATTCAGTGTCAGCCTTATACAGTCTCATGGTTGGAATATCTAATAGTCATCAGGATCTACTGTATTCAATACTGATAATTTACGCAAGAATAAGGGAAAAAGGATGTGAGATTCAATTGATTTGGATTCCTGCTCATATTGGCATTGCGGGTAATGAGAGAGTGGATAAGTTAGCCAAACAAGCTGTGAAAAGAGAGAATATTGAAGAAAATATTAAGTTATCAAAATCTGAAGGAAAGAGTATAATATGGAAGGAAGCCATTGGAGAATGGCAACATCAGTGGGATATGGAAATTAAAGGGAGACATTTATATGCTATACAAAGTAAAGTTGGGGCGGTGAAGAATAAGGGAGGGAATAGAAAAGAAGAAATAGTTATGACCAGATTAAGGATAGGTCACAGTAATTTGAATGGAACACTACACATTATAGGGAAGCACCCAACTGGATTTTGTGGTTGTGGTCAGGTTACTGAAACTATAGAGCATGTGTTTTTGAGGTGCAGACAATATGAAGAGCAGAGGAAAAGTATGATGGAAGAGTTAGGAATAGTTGGAACAATAGGGATAGGAATGAAGGAAATACTGGAAAATGGGGAGAATGAACAAAGAAGAAGAAGTATTTTTTTATATTTATCAAGAATAGGTATGATGAAAAGAATATGATGTAACTGGACATGATAGGAAAAAAATCCGGAAGATGGCGGTAGTGCAACATTTATGGATGCAAGCTGCCGATAAACTCCAAAGAAGAAGAAGAAGAAGAACACGCAGATGACCGCGGGCAAAGTTGCTTTTTAGAGCCGGATTTCGGGTGTGTGGAAGCCATTCTGACACTTATGTGGTAAAACTTAAACTTAAAAACGAAAATTATGTTTTGCTTGATAAGCTGTTAACGTAACGTTATTTTTAGTTACCATCTGGCATTAACTGGTAGGCAAATGAATGTCGGAGCCGTCACGTTTATCATTTTATGCATATCGTCACACATTGAAAGAGTTAGTTAAGACTCGTGGAGGTTCTCGATTGTAGTGTCCTTGTTGTAATGGGCTTATTTACTTTTATTTGTCGTGATGCGGTTTATTTCTTGCCGAGCGAATCCGTTAACTAGTTGTGATAGTTCTAACGTTAGCTAGTGTTTTTAGAGCAATTTAATGCCTTCAAGCAAAAGCAACCAGAGGAATCGTCAAGAAAAGTAAACGCCATTAAGACTTGCTTGATTTGAAAGGCATGAAGACACAACGTGAAGAGACTGTTTGTGAATATGCAGTAACTTGACCGCTACAGCTGGATCAAGGAAAACACCAGCACCTTTTCTGCAAAATGAGGTAAGTTAACGTTATGTTTACGTTAGACTTCATGTTTTTGTTTTAGATGACACACACGACTTTAAACCCCAAATAATGAAAGATTAATTTACATTTAGCATGACTGCTATTATCTAAACTTCTGCCTGTAATGTTAGTCATTCTTTCCCTTCTCATTTGTTCATTTCATAATGTTTCTGTTGTTTTCTTATCTATTAACAGGACTTTTCTGCTGTAGTTTACATCCCAAGCACCACCTGCATGCTTCTTATGGGTTTGTATTTTGTTTTATTAGCATTATTATGAATGTTCAATACTGGCAAAACGCATTTGAATTTAAAGTCTGAAGAATAAAGTCTGTTTATAGAAAAAGTTGGTTGCTGAATACCCCCTTCAAAGATATTTATGTTTACATGGTCGGTAGAAATACAAATTGTATAGGGAAGATTTAAACAACTATGTTTAAAGCGTTTTTTTGAAGTGATCGTGTTATGTTTTTCATTTAGTAATATCTTTTTCTGTTTCAGGTGGTGGACATTCAGGGTTGCTGTCATTCAAGAAGTTATTGACCACATCTCCTACCCTATTGAGGCAGTAAGATGCAAAATACCTGAAGAATATGGCACTTATCCTGGAGTTCATATAAAGGTAAGCAACACATTTTTAATCAAATTATTTATAGAACATGTTATTGTGATTCTGTTTATTTAGTTGAAAATAATGAAACATATTAGAATGTAGCCTATAGTTGAGCATGCAGACAAGCTGACATGACATGCAATTGGAGTCCACTGGAAAAAAGTCTTAGCATTTTTTAAACAGTGTTTGAATTTGAGAGAATTAGGAATGGCTGATAATTTTTTTATAGTTGATAATTTAGTGAATGTAAAATACTGTACATTTGTTTGTCAACCTCAACCTGGTCTACATGATACTTTGTAGTTAATTTTCCTTCATTTAATTTCTTGTGTAGCTAAAAATATATCCTTTTTTTTTTTTTTCATTTCCAACTTTCCTGTGTAGAAATCCTGAACGAAGGTTGAAAAGGCTGAGATGAAGGAAACGTCCCCATTCCTCCAAAACTGCTGAAGTTCCTGTATGAACAACTTCGAAAAACCAGGTAAAGTTTCAAGCTTTTGTCAAATCTCAAAATGGAACTTTAACTGAACATACCGAAAAATGAACGTTTTTCATGCAAGTTGTTAAGATCTTAAAGGGATAGTTCACTTTGAAATACATTTTTGAAATCGTTTATACCTCAAGGACATCCAAAATGTAGGTGTCTTTGTTTCCACAGTATTTTCAAGTTTGATATTTTTAGGTCAAACCGTTCTTGTCTGTCAGTCATATAATGGAGGTTTATGGGGTTCACCCTGGGTCCCCCTAAAGAGCATGCACAGAGACGTCCAAATTAAACATGATTTAATGACTCGTGAATGTAAGTACACATTGATGGCCTAAAACACAAAACGAGCGGTTTGTGTGAGAAAACGAACAGTATTTAAATTGTTTTTACCTCTTGTAATCACAGCCACGTCCAAGTGATCTGAAGGATCACTTCCGGCGCACTTGCGCAGACCGAAGCGCCCTGTGCCTTCAGATCACTTGGACGTGGCTGTGATTACAAGAGGTAAAAACAATATAAATACTGTTCGTTTTCTCACACAAACTGCTTGTTTCGTGTCTTAGGCCATCTATGTGTACTTGCATTTAGGAGTCATTGAATCATGTTTAATTTGGACTTCTCTGTGCATGCTTTTTCAGTTTCACTTTTTCAGGGTGAACCCCATAAACCTGCATTATATGACTTACAGACAAGAACGGTTTGACCTAAAAATATCAAAATTGAAAATACTGTGGAAACAAAGGCACCTACATCTTGGATGCCCTAGAAGTAAGATAAAAGATATCAAAAATTAATTTCAAAGTGAACTATCCCTTTAATGAAATCTGAGAGCGTTCTCTCCCTCTGTTGACAGCTCTCCCTCTGCTTACTCCTACCACTTCAAGCTTCAGAAAGATAGTAAGATCATAATAAAAGTAACACAGTGTTAGAGTCCTATCCAAATGTGATGCGATAAGATTCTAGCAACAAAACATTTGTGCCACTTTATAAATTTGGGGTTAAACCACTGGAGTCACATGGATTACATTTGTGTCTATACCTTTCTGAAACTTGAAAGTGGTAGTTGCCTCAGCTGTCAATGGAAGGACAGAAATCTCTCAGAGTTCCTCAAAAAGATCTTCATTTTTGTTCTAAAGATGAATGTAACTCTTGTGAGGACGTGTGGAACAACGTGCGTGTGAGTAATTACAAATTAAAATTTTGGGGTGAGCTTATGCTTTATGTAATATTGTGTTCTCTTACAGAAAAATGGCATCAACACTAACATTTCACTCTTCTTTAATCCCTAGCTGGCATCTTGGGGAGGACGACCTCGCATCCAGTATGCTGCTGTGGGTGCCGCAGGATTTCGAACTCATTCGATCACTTGTCTCTATGCTTTTCGAACTGTGGCGACTAATCGTGCCTTGCTGTGGGTCAAGCCGCTGGATCTTCAGATCTTCTTCGATTTGCTTAATCCATCCTTTTTTTGGGTGCAATGCGCTGGATTCTACACTGGGTTGGACGTTTCCTCCAGAGGACTTGTGTGGTATTCAATTTGCATCCATTCTGCATGTGTCCAAACATTTCACTCTATTGACTAGAAGTCTAAAGCAATTTTTAAAAGCAGAAGCCTTATCTTCATTGCATTTTGTTTGTTTCTGTATTGTATCGTATTCTATTAGTATTGCATTTGAAAATGTTTTGAATCTTGACTTTCACAGTTTATGAAGGTTTTTTTTTTCCATTTTTTAAAATAATTTTGTGAGCTATTTGGTACAACACCAATATTGTGCAAGTACCTGCTCGTTTTCTTTTTTTTTTTTTCATTTCTCCCATGTTTGTTTAATGTCTTAACTTTTTCCACAATACAAGCACTTTTTTATGGTGCTTTGCACATTGTTAAATTGTGTGTGTCTGTCTGTGTATATCAATTTTTACCCATTGAATGCGTTTTAAGAATGTTTACATGAAATTTTTACAGAAAAATAAAACATGTTCAATATGTATATATTGTTCTTGAATTATTTGCTTCCAAAATATATGCTATAAAAATAGAAATTTCTGTATAAGGATTATCCGTGAATAGTACAGAAAATACGGAATTTTCCATTTTAGGTTTGACGGAAATGTCCGTCAATGGTACAGAAAAACTCATGTAAATCTACGGAAATTTCCGTTCTAAGGTTTACGGAAGTGCCCGTACAAAAACGGAAAAAGTGCTGGTAATTAATTACCAGCACTTTTTCCGTTTTTTAACGGAGATTTTTTTAACAGTGTACCTTTGCCTTTGCTCTCCGAGAGTCTTGAGAAGAAGTGGACGGACGTCCATCATCTGGGCTCTGCTGGCTGTCTCTCTGCCACTCTCTCTTCCTGTCAGCCGGACCTGTGGAGACAGAAACAAACTCACAAGACAGAGATGTTACATATCCAGGAATAAGCTCATGGCTCTGAGTCCCGGTCGGGCCTGGCATCCTCCTGCAAACAAGAGCAATACAATACAAAATACAATACAATACAATGAAATACCCCACCTCAGTAATACCCCACCCAAAATACTCAGAAATACCCCAACCCCCCCCCCCCAAAAAAATAAAAAATAAAAATAAAATAAAAATAAACAATAATAAATAAAATAAAACTCCAAAACTCCCTCAAAAACAAGAAAAGAACAATCAAATTAAAGCGTCCTCAGAAATAATATTAAATAAAAATAAATAAAACGATGTAGCGTTAGCTAGGATATATTATCCGATCTCCTTCTGGAATAAAAGTCTCCTCTCTCTCTGAAATCCTCCGAACAGCTTCAAAATCTCAAGTTCAGCACAAGAAAATTTTCAGCAAAAGTCTCTGAAATCGCCTCGACTCTCAACCAACCAACAGCGATCAAAGTGTTGATATTTTCATTCAAAATTCATAAGACGCGTCGCCATAGCAACTCATACTCGAATCACTCATATGCTCGCACGCGCATCCGAAGCCGCGTGCGTGAGCAGAGCGCGTGAGCTTACATCAATGACAAATAAGGTTTTCAACTGATAAAAAAAAAAAATTTAATTGGTTAAAACTTTACATCAAAGTAGTTATTATCTTTATGGGGATGTTTTTTTTTTTTTACTTGTTACTAAAATCTAAATTTTAAACTATGTATTTTAAGTGGTTTAACTGAGAATCATGTGACCACACCAGTCAAAATGTCATAAGGCCTACAGGATAACGTTAATGCATTTTCTAAATATTATGATATTAAAACTTTTCAAATCAATAATACTTAGGCTAATGAATATGTAAAGTGATACAGTAAACAATATTTAGAGATCAGAAAAAAATTTTTTGTATTTTTTTGTATTTCTTGTTTAAGTTCTTTACACACATTTTAACACTGCAATGTGAGTTAAAATGTAAAATGTCTGAAAAAGTTTAACAGGACTTGATTTCATGTTATTATTGTTTCCTCAACTCCATTTAGTGAAATTATGCATTTCAATGGAAAAAAAAAAAAACAGCGTTATCCCGTCTGACTTACGGTATATGGTATATGAAAACATATGAGATATCACATGAATTGTCATTTTTACAAAACTTACACACAATAATGTTCATAAATAATGAATGTTTGTTATGTAATGTTTTTTTTTTTTTTCAATGAAATTAATTAGGCTCCACTTTAAAGAAATACACAAGTGGTTTTCAGTGTGAACTGTTACACACAAACTCAGTGTGGTTTCTTCCCAGATTTGCCAAGTATACAAATACAGTTAAACCATTTTTTTCCATGTTTATGAATATCAAAACAGCACAACTTAGTTTAAGGTTTAATTTAGTTCTGAAAAGTACCTTGAACCATTTTACTGATCACTCAACATCAATATTCATAAATAATGTAAGGGTTAATGTAGGCGACCTTCACTGATTTCACTGAACATTATTTATTTGAACAACAAATTTACAAAAGCATGTAATTGAACAATATATTTATAAAGACAATTTTTATTATTGAAGTACATTGAATCACTAAATTTCATTAAATTAACACTAAATGTTATTTTAGACAATGTCTATAGTAAATGTAATGTAACTGTAATTGAAAATTATTATGAATTAAATCATTTGCTGATATTCAACTGAACAATATTAATGATATGTTAGTATCACAATTTGAATGGAAATTATACAAATTAAAGCTGAAAACTGTATAAGAAAAACAATATAAATCAAGAAACAATATAAAATCAATATTGCTTTATGCAGAGCAAGATTATATGCTAGTTTATTAGGTTTGTGCTTGAATTGTTAAATGACTCCTTTCAGACAGAGACCAGTTGCAATTAAATGTGTACTGCAATGACATTTTGACTAAAAAGACATACTGTAACAGAATAATAAGCCCCTTTCAATATTGCAACTCCAAAAAACATTCCCAATTTAGCAAACCATGCTCATAATTCTCCAAACTTTAAATCAAGTTTTCCTGAACTTCTGAAAAAAGTTGAATAAAGTTGGGGCCAAAACCAAAAATATTTAAGCTTTTTTGACCCGATCATGTTCGCTATCGCTAAATGTTCCGAGTCTTGGCACTGTCTCGTTACTTCCGGTTTCTGGACTGGCTGCAGTAACACGCCTCTGTCCATACGGGGGCGCTCGCAGGCGGAGTGCAGAATGAATGGAGGTCTATGGAGCAATACTACAACTCCTTCTTTAACCTCACAAAATAACTTAGTTATTAATCTGATTTGTCTTATTTTGGGTGGGATTCACTAACTATATGGTGTTTAAAGTACATTGGAAGTATTTATTAGCAATCTTAACAAATCTGTGATCTGCAGAAAAACAATCAACAAACTTTTCTCATTTGTTGCATTTTTATTTATCTTTCAAAACTCTTTCCTAGTCACACAAAAGATCTTACTTTATTTTTTCACTCAACACCCAGCATCATACTAATGGAAGTCTTATCTGTTTTCTTCTGAATGACGAAGATGATGATGATGCCAAGGATAATCACGTTGAAACCACACTACAGTAATGTCCATGAAAGCTCAAGTCCACAAATCCAAATCTCAAATCCTCCCAGTGTCAACCTTAGTGTGGATCCAAAATCCCATACAATTCAGCTTCGGGATCCAAAACAGTGCGGAAAACCACTGAAATAAGCCACAGGGCCTCTAAACTCGCTCGCATAGTTTCAGACAAGGGTCCCACCATGAGTGACAGAAAGACAAAAGCCACAGTATGTGAAGTCCTTCTACAAAATAAATAAATAACATTAGAAAAAATACATACTCATACATCAACCAGTCAACATAAGAAAATAAACAATGCTTACTTTCGATTGAGCATCAAACTTTCAGTTTCCCAATCAGGACCATTGATTTCTTGGATTTCTAATGCATGCTTAGCTTACTCCTCCATTACATGTACTCTCTACACCTGTTTTATACCTGAGAGTATTACTCCTTGATGCCCCCGCAAGGTGTGTAGTATAATTACTACAGCTCAAAAAAAAAAAAAAGAAAACATGTAACACTCAGTGTTGTTTATTTTATTGACTAAACTATTTACATTTATTCATTTAGCAGAGGCTTTTATCCAAGCGACTTACAAATGAGAACAAAAGAGGCAGTTAAACTAACAGTAGGACAACAATACGCAAGTGCTATAACCCCTCTCAGTTTAATTTTAGTGCAGTTTTAAAGAAGAGAAGAGAAGAGAAAGTGTTAGTACTACTGAATCTGCCGAAAAAGATACTGTACGTCTTCAGCAGTTTCTTGAAAGTGGCTACTGACTCAGAAGCTCTGGTTGAGTTAGGCAGATCATTCCACCAGCAGGGAACAGTCATGGGTAAAGGTCCAAGAAACAGATTTTGTGCCTCTTTGAGATGGTACCACAAGACGACATTCGCTAGCAGAGTGCAAGTTTCTGGATGGCACATAAGTCTGAAGTAATGAGTTTAGGTAAGAGGGAGCAATGCCAGTGGTTGTTCTGTAGGCAAACGTCAGTGCCTTAAATTTAATGCGAGCGGCAACTGGCAATCAGTGCAATTTTGAGAGGAGAGGAGTGACGACGAGTGCTCTCTTTGGCTCATTAAAGACTACTCTGGCTGCAGCATTCTGGATCAATTGTACACTGTAAAAAATATTTTCAAGATTTGTTATCACAACATATTTTCTTTTGTCAAATCAACTTTATAATAATTTATTTAGTTGAGATAACTTATTATTTTGAGTTTCTGATGGTTAAATTAACTCTGTGTGTTGTACTCACACGACTGGATGACAGCAGGTGGAAATACTCGATTCAGCAGCTCTGTTTTACTTTAACACAGGCAGGAGAGCAGATGAGGATGTCGATATTAACTCTGTGTGTTGTACTCACACGACTGGATGACAGCAGGGGGAAATACTCGATTCAGCAGCTCTGTTTCACTTCAACACAGGCAGGAGGACAGATGAGGATGTCAGTCAGGGCCTGAAATTAACACCCGACCACCTGCCAAATGCGGGTGAATTTTTCTATTGGCGGGTAACACTGTCAATCTACCTGCCACATTGGCAGGTAGCCAATGAGAATTGAGTGATTCATAAGGATTTTTACATTTCAACTAAGTCTGCCATTGCGTTTGACTTTAGCTAAAATGTGGCGGCACATTACTGGGGTAAAGAGGCCAGCTGAAACAAACAACCAACAAAAAGATGAATACAAAGTGGACAATTGGCGGCAATGGCAAGGTTCGTGAGCGGCTGATTTATGACAGCGACTTTTTCGTAACGTTCATGCGATCAGAAGAAGACGAGGCCCTTTTCTGACTATGTTTGGATGTGCGAGTATTAAACTGTTGGTGAGATGGGATGAGATAATGTAACGCTGATGTAGCCGACAGTACAATGAGAGTTGCACAGATGTGTGTTGGGAGTTGGGAACCAGTGAGAAAATACCCGGTACCCGGTAACTTTACCAGTAATAACAATATTAATTTAGTTAATAGTTAACGGTTCCTGAACGCTGTAACTAAAAGCTGTCAGGATCTGTCTACGTGACTAAATCAGCCATCAACACAGCCGCGTGTGATTTGTTTACATACGAGCTGCGGTAGGTCTATCTGTTGAGTATATACTATATAGCCTATACTATATATGTTGAGTGAGTGTCAAAATCAATGAATAAAAAGATTTAAAAAAATGTATGTTCTTAGAGTTATTATTATTATTTGAGAGAACTTAAATGTGTATTCTTGTGAAAGTGAAAGAACAATATTGTGAAATTCATGGGGTTTTTTCACCTTTCTATAAAGGTGAATGAAAAAAACCCCCCAGAAATTTCACAATATTGTTCTTTTTACCAGCCATTTTTGAGGCAAAATATGAGGCAAAAAAAAAAGGTGGCTGGTAAAAAGTCTCAGTGGCAGGTGAATTTTTAAATCCACCTGCCACAGTGGCCGGTGGGCGAAAAAGTTAATTTCAGGCCCTGATGTCAGTATTAACTCTGTGTGTTGTACTCACACGACTGGATGACAGCAGGGGGAAATACTCGATTCAGCAGCTCTGTTTTACTTCAACACAGGCAGGAGAGCAGATGAGGATGTCAATATTAACTCTGTGTGTTGTACTCACACGACTGGATGACAGCAGGGGGAAATACTCGATTCAGCAGCTCTGTTTTACTTCAACACAGGCAGGAGAGCAGATGAGGATGTCAATATTAATCTCCTTCATTGTATTAACTCACTTTTTCCAGTTCAATCAACTTAAAATTTTAAGGCAACCAGGTTACTTACATTTTTAAGTTAAACCATCAATATTTTTTTCACAGTGTAGAGGTTTGACAGAGCAAGCTGGAAGACCAGCCAGGAGAGCATTACAATAGTCCAGTCTGGATAAAAACAAGTGCTTGGACAAGGAGTTGTGTAGCATGCTCTGTAAGGAAGGGCCTGATCCTCCTAATGTTGTGCAAGGCAAATCTGCAGGACCGGGCAGTTCTAGCAATGTGGTCTGTGAATTTCAACTGATCATCAATTATTACAACCTCAAGGTCCTCAGGTCCGTATCGGCAGCTGGGTCCCGGCCTTTCTCGTCCCACGGAGGAGGAGATCGGCTTGGAGGATCTGCAGGACAGCCATTGAATGCAGGGTGGAAGCTGCTTGCCAGTTACAATACACACCGTACACTTCAGAAAGCCTACTTCCACTGAAACTGAGTTTAAAACTACCTGGCTAGTAAATCTTTCTTCTGTCACATGTTTACTTCTGCTTCTGTTCTGTCATATGAAGCAGGCTTGCTTGTATTTGTTTTAGTTCTAGAGTGCCGAAGTTACGACGTCACTCTGTAGGCCAAAACGCGGAAGTGAGTTAGCATTTTAGCACTACGGTTCCCTCGCTCTAAAGCCTATGGGATTTTTGAATGGGTTTTTGCTAAATCGCCTGAAATAAGGCGATTTAGCCTTAATAACTTGTAAAGATTATCTTGATAGACAAAACGTGTAAGGGTCACACTCACAACTGTTTGTTAAACACAGATCTTATTTTTTGCGATTTTCCAAAAGTCTATGGGGGAAAATGCATAGCTTTTCGACAGAGGGAACCCATGCGCCGCTAGCTTCCGAGTTGTCCTACAAAGTGACGTCATCACTTCGGCACTCTACTGATTGTAGATTTATCAACTTTGAACTGGTACCAATTCAGTGCATTTTCTTTTTTTCATTTCACAAGTTGTAGTGAAATTGCTGTCTCAAATCCTCCTTACGAACTTAGACGATAACTATATAATGCCAGTGTGCCCATTCAACCTGATCAGTTAATACAGAAGCCTACACTATAGAGTACACACACACACACACACACACACACACACACACACACACACACACACACACACTAATACAACCACAGTTGACCACAGTGCTGTAGGGACAGAGCAAAATAATCATAAAATCACATTCAGATTCTATATCATTACAACAGCCACACAGATAAAACAAAACCCCATGTGAACTCCCAGTAGGAAAACGGTTTGTCGCATCCTTCATCCCGTAATTCTAGAATTAGATCTCTTTTAAAAGGAGCTTGTAACAACTCCATATGTGGCGTCATATTGGATAAACTTTATTGACCATATTGACTTTGCCAGTATGGACTTTGAGTTTGAAAGACATTTCACTAAAATTTTTACACAAATTTAACCCTGCTAATGTAGCACTCCTGAAAGGGAGCAGCTTATCAGTAAACAGTCAGACGAGATGCTTCATTAACAGAGTTTTTACTTAGAATCAATCTTGGCAATAAATGAATAATTATTACACAACAATGCATGAGCTCTATTATTTCTATAATGTTATACACAAGTGCATGAGTATGTACTTCTCCTTTAAATCAACGCATCCCAAGTTCACTGTGAATAAATGAGTGCACTTAAAGTAGTGCGCATCCTAAAACAGCGACACTGTCTATATTCACAAGCCTCAATCTGACATAAAACACACACACACACACACACGTGAAAACACAGATCATATATCGACCTTCAACTCATTAAATCACTCTACTGATAAACACATAAACGATTTGCGCGCGAACCGCGTGCTCTCCAGCTGAAAACTCTCGCATTTTACATTGGATTCGCCCCGTATCACTCAACAATACAACACAATACCTAACCTAGCAAAATTAGATTTAGTCACTAATATTCACATGAGTGCAAATGTACGGTTCATGTACCTGAAAGGGAGCAGGTTTATCAGTAAACAGTCAGACGAGATGCTTCATTAACTGCAATGTTCTTCCGGGTTTCTCTCTCTTTTTTTAAGGATGTAATGTTTGGCATTTTTTTTAATATACAGAAAGCTCAAACGAATGAATACTTTATTATTATTCTATTATTGCAATTAAATTCTCTTTTCAAATTCACCGTTTTTAGGAGAGAGGTCCAACAGTACATCCAAATATTTCATCATCTAAAGCTCAGTAACCTTGTTTCAACTTTTTAACTCATTTCATTAAAGTTTTCTGTTCTGTTTTTCTTGTTTTTACATGTATATATAGGCTATATGAAATCTCTATGTATAGGCCCATGCATAAATTATGGATTTTATTATCATTTAATTGTATGTAAGTTTTACATTTTTGATATGTACTTGTATTTTTGATACCTTGGTATTACATTAAAAAGAAGGTGGATAGAGGACCTGCCCTCCTGAAGAATATCATTTTTTTCCATATAAAGATAAAAGTGTGTGGAAAATGCTGAGGTGCAATAGGTGACTGTCTACAAAATTAATTTTTATTATGCGGGTTGAAATTCTCCTCATATCCTGATAGCAATCACAGTGTTAAGCGGTCGAACACACACAACATCTCTCAAAATCAGGTACGCCAATTTATTATTATTACAAAATATTATTTACTGAACAATAAAAGTTAATGAACAATAACAGCCATTATACAAGAATACATTATACAAGCATACATTATACATGAATACAAAGTGTGTAGAATAGTCAAGTCAAATATATTTAAAAAGCACTTTTTACATTACAGATTGTATCAAATCTGCTTCACAGTATCAATCAAAAGAACATAACAGTGTTTGTTTATTGCTGGAAAAAAAGACATCCAAGTTTGGTGGAGCTGATCAATGGTATGATGGGTCATTTAATTTGAATATCCCCAACTGAGCGAGCCAAAGGCAACAGTGGCAAGGAACCGAAAAACTCCATCAAGTGACCCGATGGAGAAAAAAAAAAAAAACCTTGGAAGAAACCCAGGCTCAGTCGGGGGCCAGTTCTCCTCTGGCGTTTATGAACTAGAGGCCAAATTTACAGTAACTGTAAGATAAACATTTTATATGAACGCCTGGCTAAATAAATGCATCTTTAGTCTAGCTTTAAACTGGGAGATAAATGTGAAAATGGAAATAAATGTGAAAATGGTGGATCTGGATATTCTAGGAATGAAAATAAATAAAAATAAATAAAATACAAAAAGGTGATGCTATTACTATTTATACTAATTTATGACTCAAGACTTGGGTATAATCCGTCTTTTTAGTGGTACGGGTGTAGTGTAGACGCACGAGTCACGTATAGGAAAATGTTCGATTGTAAGTGAGTGTAAAGAAAGTGAGTTTGGCAATCGATCGCAGGGCGAGCAGCAGTGAAGCAGTGTCTCGCTCTACAACCAACAACCAAACGCTCCAGCCGTATTTGCAGTTCCAGCCATATAATGGCTTGAGACGCACACACACATCACACATCTTCTTCCGCTCATCCGGGCCGGGTCGCGGGGCAGCAGTCTAAGCAGAGATGCCCAGACTTCCCTCTCCCCAGACACTTCCTCCAGCTCTTCTGGGGGGATACCGAGGCGTTCCCAGGCCAGCCGGGAGACATAGTCTCTCCAGCGTGTCCTAGGTCTTCCCCGGGGCCTCCGCCCAGTGGGACGTGCCCGGAACACCTCCCCAGGAAGGCGTCCAGGAGGCATCCGGAACAGATGCCCGAGCCACCTCAGCTGACCCCTCTCGATGTGGAGGAGCAGCGGCTCTACTCTGAGCTCCTCCCGAGTGACCGAGCTTCTCACCCTATCTCTAAGGGATCGCCCAGCCACCCTGCGGAGAAAGCTCATTTCAGCC
>NW_024121378.1:55487-102122 GCF_016745375.1 Pimephales promelas | reverse complement strand
ATTTAATGCAGCAACAAATTATTTCACAGTGTACAAAGATAATTTAAATCTCATTTCCCAGTGATGTAGGTGTTGCTGCTACTGGTCCCTGATGTGGGTCTGGAAGAGCTGACCCAGAGATGCCCTTCACAACAGGGCAATTCACATTCAACCCAAGGGTCAGCTCTTCTGCCAGGGTCAGGAGCATCATTATTACTTTTTTCTCAGCCTTTTTCCTGTTTGCTTTATAAACAGACAATCATTTATTTAACAGTGCCTTTTTAAAAGAGACTAGTAGGCCTATAAGGCCTAGTAAAATTACCAGTAGAATATTTTTGTACTTCACTTTCACCATGTCCATTGTGGTGTACTGGTATACACCACCCTGGTATAGTGTGGTGACTCGACATTACAATGAACAAAGTAATTGAAATTATGAAAATAAAAATACAATAATAATAATAAGTTATTAAAACATCCAACATGGCCACCACAAACGCATTTAATTTGTCTTCTACTTTTTCCAGCACTCTCTCCTGGCTTTTGCACACTTTGAGGTGTTCCCTGGCGTTTTAATTAAAGACTGAAATTCGGCATAACCTTGCATTAAAAGCGCTTGCTCAGCTTGAGAGAAAAACTGGGCGTGTTCTTTGGCCATGCTGAACAGCCAATAGCAGCGTTGCTGATCACTGTTTCTGCTATCGATACATGTCCCCTTTTAAACCAACCCGAGAACGCGCAGTTATCTCAGATAACTCAATCCAGCGATACTAATTATAAACAACAGGTGTGTTCGAAGAACCCAATTAGCCGGATCATGATTAGCACGATGATATTATCTTGGATGTCTCATTTCATCTCGGATGTTTTAAGCAACGTACGAAGAACGAGCCCCTGGTCACAAGCTAGCAACACTTCTCTCAAACCACTGTTATCCCTATATAAGAAAACTCTCAAAGTACTCGATAAGAAATCTATATATTATCATCATTGTCATGTTTTAAAAAAATATAATCTATTGAATTTCGAAAACTTGATTATATACGCAGATCTCTGTCTTGTGTATAAAATTTTGCATGGACTGGCTCCTCCTGTATTGTGCCAGTTTGTGAGC
The DNA here is from genome assembly GCF_016745375.1 of Pimephales promelas. The sequence continues at coordinate 101,029 of NW_024121378.1, read as the reverse complement.
ACAGCAGCACCAAATGCTCTCAGATCTACAAGGAGTGCAGCAAGAGGTGATTGCATTGTCCCGTTTAGGAAGAGTGCACTTGGTCAAACAGCTTTTTCAATAAGGGCAGCTCGTGAATGGAATCTCATTCCAATTCACATTAGGAATTTTAAATCTTACGTTTCTTTTAAACAGAACTTAAAAAGAAATGGTTAATAGATAGTCAGGACTGTTTACATTACACTTGACTTGAAATTTTGCTGCTGCACTGTTTTCTTGTCCTGCCTTTTTATTTATTTTTTTGTCTTTTGTTGTTAATCTTTATTTTTATTAGTCTGTTTGCTTGTTTGTGTCTCCTGTGCTATGCCAATGTGGTTGGCTGGCTCATTGTTTTATCTTGTGTTTAGATAGGGGAAACCTTTGACATTAGTTATTGTCCTAGATATATTGTTTTTATGGTTTTTTTGTTGTTGTTTTTTTTTTGTTTTAGGTGTGACATCAAGATCTGTCCAGGGACAGCAGATGTAAAATAGCCTACTGGCTAATTCTGGCACACTGTAAATTTAATCATGTATCATTAGTGTGCATTGTCCCTGTTAAATAAACCTGAAATAAAAAAAATAATTATAAAAAATAAGACTCTGTGCGTCATAAAATAGGGGCGTGTCCAGGAGCTCATGGGCTCCAGTGCATCATCGAGCCCTGTTTTAGCCCGCCCAAACAATCCGTAAAAAACTGTTTAACGGTCTAACTCCACATTTCAGTACTTTACAGTTCACAGTCTTTGTAATATGTTTTAGCAATACAAATGCAACATTTATAATGTGTTCAGAACTTTTTTGTAGAATTGCCTTTACAGGGACTTTAATGTGCTATTTGAAAAAAGCGAGAGTTGAGGAAGAAGACACGGCACTGCCTTCATCTACCGAGTCCACAGAGCCCAGTTCTTCAGACTCAGTAACCGACAAGAAGGCTAGTCTGGTGCTAGCGGCGGCCGCTTCTTGCTCTCTCTCTCTCCCGGTCAGCCTGATGCCGATCTAACTGCGTTATTATTATTTTAGCTTACTTTATTTTCGGGTGAATTGTCTTTGCACTGCTGACTAGCCTGCATAAAATAGACAGGTTAATGTACTGGTTTGTCCTGCCTTTATTGAGCTCTGTTGGTTGAACATGATGATTTGCCAAATAGCTATTGCAAAATAAAGGTGTAACTGTTTTTGCTGTTTGTCTATTATCTTTAAGGTTTCATTATTATTTAAGTCTTTATTTTTTTCTCTGAAAAATAGGCCACTCACTTTTTCACTGGCCCACCCAAAATACAATTTCTGCCTACGCCACTGTGTGGCGCAAATGTGCAGTGGCGCAAAAAGTGGGTATGCGCTATATGCGCCGCATATTATATGTCTATATAATATGTAGCTGCTGTTGTGCGGCACCACGCGAAATCATTTCTGCGTTTCCTCATTGTTATTTAACATTTTAGAGGACTAACGGGCTAGAGTCGGCGCCCTCATAAGAATCCAGTATAGAGGGGTAATATCGCGAGCGGCTGGGGACGCCGTGTGTTACGAAACTGCTCTGAGAAGAGGGTTGAGATCCAAATGCAGCTTTATTTAAGATTAGTCGTACAGGCAGGGTCGAGAATTAGCAGACAGGACAATGGAGAATACACAGTGGGAATCCGGGAAACAGGCAGAGGTCAGGGCAGGCAGCAGTAATCAAAATCCAAGAACAATCCAACGTCAAAAACCAGAAAACAAACACGGAAAATGCTCAGAAATGCAGTGTAACACTTAAACAAGACTTCGCAGGGATTGAACAAATAAACCAGGTATATATAGACAGACAAACAGGATGATACACAGGTGAATGCTATCAGTGAACGAGGTACAGGTGAGTGTGATCAGTGAAGATGAGTCCGAGCAGTGAGTTATGGGAATTGTAGTCTGAGAGTGATACAAGACTAATCTGGAGTGCCTTCTGGTGGGTATCAAGGGCACTCCAGCTGGTGACCGTTACATAGCCCCCCCCTTTAAGGAGCGGATTCCAGACGCTCCTCAAAATGTCCAGGAGGGAGGTGGAGCGGAGGCGGACCTGGGGGCGGGATGGAGGGCCAGGCCCGTGGAGCGGAAGAGGACCTGAAGACTGCGGTGGAGCTGGCTGTGGAGGCGACCAGGTCGGAGCAGGCTGTGCAGGTGGCCAGGGCGGAGCAGGTTGTGCGGGAGGCCAAGGCGGTGGAGACCCATCGGGAGGCCACGGCGGCGAAGACCCCTCGGGCGGCCACGGCGGTGATGCCCTCTCAGGACCAGACACCGGCTCAGGAACAGACACTACAACAGAAATGGTCACAAGGACAGACACAGACACAGAAACAAACACTGGATCAGGAGCAGACACTGGATCGGCAATCTTGTCCTGAGACACTGGGTCGGCCATCTTGTCCGGAGACACTGGGTCGGCCATCTTGTCCGGAGACACTGGGTCGGCCATCTTGTCCGGAGACACTGGGTCGGCCATCTTGTCTTTAGACACTGGCTTGGAGGCGGCCATCTTGTCCGGAGACACTGGCTTGGAGGCGGTGACGTGAACAGAATCTGGATCAGCAGAAGTGATTTGAACAGTCTCTGAATCGGCCATCTTGTCTTTAGACACTGGCTTGGAGGCGGCCATCTTGTCTTTAGACACTGGCTCGGCAGAAGTGACGTGAAGCGTCTCTGGCTCGGCAGAAGTGACGTGAAGCCTCTTTGGCTCGGCAGGGCTGACGTGAAGCCTCTCTGGCTCGCCAGGGCTGACGTGAAGCCTCTCTGGCTCGCCAGGGCTGACGTGAAGCCTCTCTGGCTCGGCAGAGCTGACGGTGAGCGCAGGCTCGGCATGAAGCTCAGGCATGTCGTGGTGAAGCTCTGGCTGAGGGGATATTGTAAGCTCACAGAGGTCCTCCACCACGCCCACAGTAAATGATGATCCGCTCAACAGAAGGGCCAGGTCAATGTAGTGCTCTAAAATCCCGTGAGGATCATGCAAGGGCATGAATGAACTGAGCGGTTCAGTTAGTCCTCCACGAAAAAAGATCATTAGGCATACCTCTTCTATGCAGGTCAGGTGAGCCAGCTCCAAAAAGTCAACAACATAATTCTCAATGGGTCGATCTCCTTGACGGAGACGCATAAGCTTGACTGCTGGATTCATGATGGTGATTGCTGCTGGATCTTGGCACGGCGAAGTCTTCTGTTACGAAACTGCTCTGAGAAGAGGGTTGAGATCCAAATGCAGCTTTATTTAAGATTAGTCGTACAGGCAGGGTCGAGAATTAGCAGACAGGACAATGGAGAATACACAGTGGGAATCCGGGAAACAGGCAGAGGTCAGGGCAGGCAGCAGTGATCAAAATCCAAGAACAATCCAACGTCAAAAACCAGAAAACAAACACGGAAAACGCTCAGAAATGCAGTGTAACACTTAAACAAGACTTCGCAGGGATTGAACAAATAAACCAGGTATATATAGACAGACAAACAGGATGATACACAGGTGAATGCTATCAGTGAACGAGGTACAGGTGAGTGTGATCAGTGAAGATGAGTCCGAGCAGTGAGTTATGGGAATTGTAGTCTGAGAGTGATACAAGACTAATCTGGAGTGCCTTCTGGTGGGTATCAAGGGCACTCCAGCTGGTGACCGTTACACCGTGAGCGCTGAGCGAGCAGGGAGCCTACAACTTAGTTGTCATCAAAAAAAAAAAAGGATAAAGCAAAAAAGCTGTCGCGGCCTAAACATCGAAAAAGAAAGAGGGAAAATTAGATGGCCTGTCAAGGGATGCGACAACAGCTAAATAGCCTAAGTATTAAAAAAAAAAAAAGTAGAAAAAAAATATATAAAAGCTAACGTATGATTTAGGCTATTTACATAATACGACCTAGGGAGCTGTTTTGCTGAATATTATCACAAAGTAGGCTAGCCTATTTAATTATCATAAATGTTTATTAAACAAGTAGCCTGTAGGCCTATATTAAGTTACTTACATTTTAGACACATTATGTTTTAGTTATATTTAACCTACGAAAATAGTTCTAGAGGAAAACAACAATCAGTGCAGTGTTTTGTTACTGAATGACTATCATTCTGCGTTTTGAACGAATCTTTTGAACGAATGACTCATTTATTAAGACGGCCACTTGCCGCCACCTACTGGCAGTTTAGTTTCATGTTTAACCGGAAAGCGGTTTTGCTTTGAAAAACATTTAAAAGTCTTTTAAAAGTTGAACTTATTTTAACTTGAGTACCCCGTTTTTAGGGATACATTTGTATCTAGCGTGTGTTCAAATTGAAAAATAAAGTAGTGCAGTGGAATGGAAAAACATGATTATCCAGTACAGGATGAGAGCTTATATATTACGAAACTGATTATTTTTGCTAATCGTTATTTTATTTCAGTTAGGTTTTCAGTAACTGTTGTTAGTTTTGTTTCGTTGTTCATTGATGTTGAACTTTCTATTTTATTTCAGTTTACAAAAAAAAAAAAAAATTGTTTTTGCTTTATTTACTATTTTTTGCTATATTTATTATTGTTATTATTATTGTGTTCTTATTTGAAAGAAGATTCCTAAGAATATTTTTGTTCCTTTCGTTTTTCTTAAGTTAGAAAATAAGAAGAAATTGGCAGTTAAGAAGCACTTTATTCTAAATAATGTTTTGTGAATCCGGCTATGAAGCTCACAGAAATCCATAACATAATCACAGGAGATCTATAACGTAAACACAGGAGAGCAACTGATCTGAAGACGTATTTTGTTGTTCATAAAAATCCTAAATTAATCTTTGTACACAACTTTTTGTCTAAATGCTGTTCACAGGAGAGCCTCCAGCTACAGGGACATGCACTGTTGTGGTCTTCATTGGTGACGTGAATGATAATGCCCCCTATCTCACCTCCAAAAACATGATCATGTGCGGGAACAAGGTGGACCGTGTTGATGTGATTCCAGCAGACATTGATGGTCCTCCATTTTCAGCTCCTTTTACCTTCTCTCTGGGAGGAGAAGAAGCGCTTAGGAAACTCTGGAAGCTGGAGCCTGCCACAGGTCAGTCACAAGCATTTAATTTATTTTTTAGGGACGTCCCAATTGAGTATTTTGAAGCGCCAATCTGAGTCATTGAATATAGAGTATCTGTCGATACAGAGTCCTTATCTGATACTTTGAAGATGTAAACATCTGTTACAATTGTGGACATTTGTGGTCACTATTATAAATATGGGACTGATATAAACTTGTTATATTTTATAAACATCTTGTATTTTTACTTGTCAGTCAAGTCAGAAGGGAACCATATGCATTATGCCAATAATGTCTCAAAGAGTCTGACGGCAGATAGAAATAACAGTTAATAAATTACTTCCGGTTAATTCCTTGCAAAAGTGTGCATTAAATATGCTAAACGCAAAAGCTTGAACGTGCATCTGTGGTGTTTTTGAACAGTCCTTGTGACTTTTAGACATAGGCTACGTTCACACTGCAGGGCATAATGCTCAATTCCGATTTTTTGAAAAAAATAGATTTTTTTGCAAGGCCGTTCACATTTCCAATTAAATGCGACCTTTTGTGATCTCCTGTGTGAACCTGAAATGACCCAGAAGTGACCCGCATGCGCAGAAGAGTAATCAACGGTCAACAACGTCACTTTTGTTTGCGGAATAGTTATTTTTTTCCATTTGTTGCGAGCTTTTGTTTTATTATTATTATTGCCACAGCCCACATACAAACACAGACAACAATTATTTTATCGACGGGCAAAGTTTGCACATAAATGTAAGATTTTTCTGATCCTCACCGACCTCGTCATAAACCCCGTTTAATTGATAGTGCGTGTCCTCTGCGCTCCTTGCTTTGTCACCGGCGGCCGCGGTGCGACACTGGTGGCTGGTGTTGCCAACAATTATTTTATCGACGGGCAAAGTTTGCACATAAATGTATGTAAGATTTTTCCGATCCTCACTGACCTCGTCATAAACCCCGTTTAATTGATAGTGCGCGTCCTCGGCGCTCCTTACTTTGTCGCCGGTGGCCGCGGTGCGACACTGGTGGCTGGTGTTCCCAGATTGGGTGTTTATTCGCTACATTTTAAGGCATGTTTACATGTGTTTTAGCCAGGAAGGCTCTATAGAAATCTGGCACCCTACTCTACGAAGTTAAACTGACAGAGCGCGCACGTTCACAGACACCAGAATGAACGTGTTCACAGTAATGTTCATCAGGCAGTAATACAGTATATGAACGCGTTCAGGCACAACACTGTGGAAGAGACACGTATGCAGCAGCCTATAACAGTACAGAAACGCGTTGGAGTTAGCGTGTATTGGCTATCTACAGGTGCGTGCAATGACGTACGGGTCGGATATATGTGACCTGGACATTCAGATTGAAGTCGCATTTCAAAAGATCGGATACATATCGGATTTGGACCACATACCCAAGTGGCCCGGGTCGCATTTGAAAAGATCGGATCTGTGTCGTTCAGACTGTCATGAAAAAATCTGATACAGGTCGCATTGGGGCAAAAAAATCGGAATTAGGTCGTTTCAGCCTGCAGTGTGAACGTAGCCATATACTCGCAAACTTCCCTAATCACTTTCCCTCAGCGAATCCCTGCCTCCATTTTGAGGCGCATTCAACTTCATCAAGTGGGCGAGGGAAGTTTATTGGGACAGACCCTCGACCCCTTGATTTTGACAGAGGGAGTGAGTCTATTCATGTACACTTCAGGCAGATGCCAGACCACAATGCAACATGATTGTGACATAACAGCAGATAGTGCTTAATTTACCCCCACCCCACACAACTCGGTCTGTGATTTTTGAGTTATTTTGACATTTAAAGCTGGGGTAGGTAATTTTTATAAAAAAATAGTTTTTACATATTTGTTAAAACTGTCATTATGTCCTGACAGTAGAACATGAGACAGATAATCTGTGAAAAAATCAAGCTCCTCTGGCTCCTCCAAGGGTCCTATTGCCATTTGCAGAAACACAACGCTCCCGTCAGAGACAACCTAATCAGAGCCATGAGGAATGTCTTAGCAGTGTCAATCACGCTCGTGTATGCGCTGATCACACCCCTCTCTTGCACAGTGCGAGCTCGTACCGTCGTTCAAACTCAAGATTGCCGACGAGCTGCAGTTGTGCTTATGACGGAGAAGTACCCTAAACTGCCAATTCTCGAGGGACACCTGCTCATGAAACAGAGAGGTAAAGGGGAAAAGACCGATGACGATAAACAATCTTGTCTAATTTGTCAGGCCTTTGTAGCCGCAAACATGTTGATAAAATGTCACACACTCTGCTGCTAAGCAACAATTGAAACCTGCTAATTCACTGGCTTGACATGTTGCTGAAATAATGTACTAGCACACCTTATCTAGCATTATATATCGCTAGAATAATTACTTACATACTGTAACGTTAGTTACCGTTATATTAACGTTATCTTACTAGATATTTATAACTTATAGAAAGAGTGCAACATAAAGTTACATGTATTGCAAAATACATAAGGATTTGAGGACCAAGTTTGTAGTCAAAGTATGGGCAGGCCATAGTCAATAAAGCATATTGTTGACGTTTAGTCCCTATCAGTGAATGTGCCATAACTGTTTATCCACCGTCATCGGTGGCCCTGTTTACTAGCCTGCGCGTGCACGACCGGCTCTGCTGTGGGGGACGAGCTGTGGAGGGAGGGCTGTAGAGCAGAGAGCAAGGGGGTGGGACCTGTAGTTGTGCTTGTTCAAATTTTCAGACTAAGTCAACGTTTTCTCAAAACTCCCTACTGCAGCTTTAACTGCATTTAATACTTGTAGCTTCCTTAAGGTGATTGTTAATTCAACTTTGGCTAAGCCCCGCCCCCCTTAGTTACTGTTGCTACATCCGTCAAGATTCATCTGCGCTCTGCATGGCTTATGCTGTAACAGCTCTTCCTGCTGAAATGTTATCAAACTTTTATAAAGCACTTGTAGATTTAAAATCTTCGTTTCCCCTTGTTATTTAATTTAATGAAAAGACACCAGTCATTCTGCCAATATATGTTATTTATTTTACCAATTTATATAAGACATAAGGGAGAGAGAGTGATAATGGACCCGCAAAGATCTTCCTTCTTGCTTCTCTGTATTTTCCCTCTCTCTGCTTAAACAAAGAGCTACACAGTACATATAGGCTGTACCAGAGAAACATCTGCTTCCCATTAACGTTGAAATGTATATTCTGCTCGATGGAAAGAAACATAATACATTCAACTTCCCCCCCCCCCCAAAGTCCCCCAAACTCTAAAAGTCTTCCACATACAGTATTCAGAAAAGTTTGATTCATAAAAATGTAGATTATAAATGATTATGAATGATATATGAAAAGTATAAAAAATGTATATGAAAAGTGTAAATCACATGCATAATACTAATGATTATAATTATTAATAAAAACAATAAAAAATACTAAAAACAACATTAAATGATGAGATTGTGAATCTTCAGTCCCTCCTCTGGAACTACGGCCGTCAGTTCCACACCATCATCTCCAGGTGGCCAACCTATTGAAGTGATAGTGCTGAGGAGAAATAGTAGACCAAGACATAGACATAGAAGACAAAAGAATGGAAACAGAAAAGAAAAGAAATAACAAACAAAAACCCAACCCATGGTATGTCCCCGCATGCTATGTGTTATTTAACATCTATGTGTAAGCATTTAAAATGAACCCCAATCCTCTAAGAAAAGAAAAACTAAAAAAGTCTTCTGCCCGTGCCTGGACTCATTAATTAATTAACTCGTTAATTAATTAACTCCTCCAGTTCCGCGCTAACATAACAACCGAAAATAAACATTGATGTTAAAAGGGTCCTATCCCTTGGGGTTGTAAATCAGTAAGCGGGTGTTTATTGTTTGTGAGGTTGTGTTTTGTAAGTAGTGTAGTGTATAAAATCTCCTATCTCACTCCAAATTTTCCATTCTCGGTTCTATCCATTTTGTTAGTAATAACCAATCTGAAAGGTTTGGTACTTCTCTTTCTTATCACATATATGATAAGTTTTATTACTAACAGAAACACAAAAACTCCTACCATAGTCAAAACTATCCATTCTGACCATGTTAAATTCCCTGGAATTCGAGCTAATTTCCTCTCAGACATCAATTTAGCTACTCCATTCGCTACGATAACATGACCCATTGCTTGAATTCCCTCCTCTTGAGCTGCCTTAACGCTTGCTTTAACTCTCTTAACCATTTCAAAGAGTTCATAATTCCTCTCTTCCACCAAATCATTATTCCACCACTGTGGATCTAACTGCAACAATTGTACATGTGGAACATGAATTCCACCCAATTGAAGAGGATAGAGAATCTCAACGCAAAATGGATCAGAAGGAATTGGACATAGCTTTCCTCCGTATATCATATTTTCATTTATTCCGTCATGTAATATACACCACTGTGCTTCTGACACCTGCCATGCACCTGTGGCTTGATCTAAAGGAACTACTTCCCAAACTGCAGATCCATTAAGAGACAGACTAAACATTGTAGAACATGAGCAAATTACCCACTCATGTTCCTCAATACAACAGTCTGTAGTAGAAATCATTGGTGTTTCGCCTTCAGCCCAATATCCATTCCTTCCCAATCTAATTACTGAATTTCCTTGTCTAACCCCCATTGATTGGAATCGTCTAACTGTCATAATATTGCGTTTCCCATATTGAGGCCAGACCATAATCAAAGGTAATGTTCCAGAACCTGACAACGAATTTTCATTGATTGCGATTTTAACTAATGGAGCATGTTTAGCAGAAGTCAAATTAGGTTGTTTTCCGAAAACTAGTAACAAAGATTCCGCTATTCGCTCAGGAACTTGACCCATTCGAATAACCTGAATATCCTCTACCATTTGATCCTTCAAATTCTGAGCCAAAAATAAACACGCTGCACGATGTGTCTCAAAATTAGACGATTTCACTAATGCATCTGCCAATTCCCTCGCTGCGTCATTAAGATGCTGACCCGCTGCTATAATATGTAGAGAACCTTGAAGAGTCTCAGTAAGTCCTTTGCCGGTCATTGTTCCCATTCACTGAGAGTACTCACTTAATTGGTTCATCTGAGCAGTATTACTAATTGAATTGACAGATCCAAATACCCCCGCTATGTCTCCCCATATACTTCGAGATTTACGATTTCGACTTCCAAGAGGATCTTTAGAGGTATAATATTTAATTTCTTTTTCCAACCAGCTCCTAATTTTTGTGAAATTTCCACAATAGGACTGATCATAAACAGTAAGAAGAGACATCAAGTTATAATTAATGCGTTGTCGCACCATATGAGCTTCGTTTATCAAGGTTTTGGTTTCCTTTGCTAACAATATACCATGAGCTGGTGCAATAGTTGTACTTGGGCATGTTTTAGCTTTGTTTGTCTTTCCCGCAGAAAGATAAAAACACCGTCCAATTTCCCCAGTTTCTAATTCAGTCTCACAATATTCATTCGCATCTTCCGAATGCCAAACTCGTATGTAATTTCCCTTGAATCTAGTTGTCCTGGAGGTAGCATCCCATAGAAACCCCTCGCATGGTAACACTATGGGATAGATACAGCCTAGGGCTAATGAATCCCATATTGTAAGCATGTGGGTACGATTCAAAATGAAATTAATTTCCACATCAGTAGATGTTATGAGGTTTAACCCCACAATTTCACATTGTTCTTTTGAACAAATTTCTCGTCTTTGAACACTACCGGTATACCCCCCATCTTTCACCGGCCAAATTACTCTGCTTTTGTAACATTGGTGGTGAAAGTTACATTCACCGTAGATGCCCACTCGATATTTAGCAAGGTCTTTATCATTACGTAGCACCCAATCCCATAATCCCCATCTGGAAATGAAGGGTAGAGTAAAACGTTGGCCAGATTTCAGGGTTGCATTCCGAGTAATTTCTTGAACTCGAGGAGTCCATAAAGCTTGGCTTCCTTGGTAAATGCCAAGTAAAATTAAAAACAAGCATACCATTGTCGTTGTGTATCGAGAATAACTTGCGACCATCTCTAATCAATGTCAATGGAATTGATTCCTGAAATGGAAGCAGAAAAATAATTAATCATCACTCCTTTTTCCCAAAGTTAATGAGTGAACAGTGCTCAATCTCAGGTCCTAAGCCTTCATCATTTTGTTCATTCACTAAGCAAGGTTTAACTTGTGACCAATGATACCATCTATCTGTTCCTACACCCTTTTCTTTTAGGCAGACACTTGTGTCTGTTGTTAAGAGTACCTCATATGGCCCCTCCCACCTAGGTTCTAAACCTTTCCTGGGAATACGTTTGACCATAACAAAACTGCCTAACTCAGGAATGTGTGGAATGTCAGTAGTGGTATGTTTTTCATCCCATTGCTGTTGAGCTTCTCGCACTTTCTTATTATTGTCTTTGATTGCTTTGTCCAGCATTGTGAGATAGCGTCGTAACTTCTCTTGGAACAAAGTAGAGTCTCCTCCTGTTCCCGCAGGTGGCGGAGCATCAGGAGGCAGAACCATTGCTCTTCCAGTCATCAGTTCAAAAGGAGTCAGTCCCGTTACTCTGTTCGGGGTTGCTCTCAGATTCCACAAAATTGCGGGTAACAACTTATGCCATCCTTGGCCAGTTTGCAGAATGGCCTTGGTAAGAGCGGTTTTCAACGATCTGTTCATTCGTTCCACCAGGCCTGAACTTTGAGGTCTGTATGGGACGTGAAACTTCTGTTTAATCCCCATCAATTTCATTGCTTCCTTCATCAGTTTTCCAGTGAAGTGAGTTCCATTGTCAGAATCAAGTTCATATGGAAGACCCCAGCGAGGAAAGACTTGTTCAACCATCACTCGTGCGGCTGCTTCAGCAGTGCAGGTTTTTGTTGGGAATGCTTCCACCCATCTAGTAAATCTGTCCATGATTACTAGAATGTATTGGTACCCTCCACTGGGTGACAAAGGTCCTGTGAAATCGATTTGGAGATGTGTCCATGGACCTGTTGGTCTGGGTGCATGTGACATCCGCACCTTTACAGATTTTCCCACATTTGCTTTCAGACAGATCAAGCATCTTCTACAGTAATCATCAATGTCTCTCATCATTCGTGGCCACCACCACGTCTCGCTGATTTGAGCTTTCATTGCTTTTGCTCCAGCATGTACTTTTCCATGATACAGCTGCATTAGTTCCCTTCTTGTTCCGATAGGCATCACCACTTGTCCTGTTGGAATTCTCCAGATACCTTGATCCTCTTTCGCTCCCGCTTTTATCCATTGTTCTTTCTCTTCATCTGTCTCAGTTTGATATGACAGAAGGCGGAGCTCAGGATTATCTTTGCTGTTTTTCTGTACCAAGGTAACAGGAGTAAGAGGAAGTAGTGCTGCTTCTCTGGCCGCTGCATCTGCTGCCGTGTTTCCTTGACTTTCTTTGGACTTGTCAGATTGATGTGACTTTACTTTGATCACGGCTGCTTCTCTGGGTAGGTGACATGCTGCAATCAAACGACGAATTATGGAAGCATGTTGTATTTCGCTCCCATTGCTGGTGATAAGTCCACGTTTTTTCCACAGGGCAAGGTAGTCATGGACCACTCCAAAAGCATAACGACTATCTGTGTAGATGTTGACTCGTTGTCCTTCCGATAATTCGAAAGCTTCTGCAAGTGCTATGAGCTCAGCTACTTGTGCTGAAAAATGCCCAGAAAGAGCTCCTTTCTTCACGACATTTCCATCAGCTTCCACTACAGCCCATCCAGTGTGTCGTTTTCCATCAACATAGTAACTGGATCCATCGACCCATAACTCCTTGTCTGGATTTTCAAGAGGTGTTGGACTAACAGGACCAAGACTTTCTTCTTCTACTTGTTTTTCACACTCATGTGGTGTTCCCTCGTGTGGTTCGATCATCATTGTTGCAGGGTTAAGGGATGTGTCTCTGATGATTTCCACTCTCAAATCCTTGTTCAACAAAGTTGCTTCCCATTTTGCTCTCCTTGCATCAGTAATGGTCTTGATGTTTGTGTTGTTCAGCAACGTCACTATACTGTGTGGAGTATGCAATATGATTGTTTGTGCTCCTATCAAATTTTCCACAGCATCCACTGCCCATGTGGCACCATCGAGAGCTTGTATACATCGTGGTTGACCAATCATTGTAACAGGAATCTTTGTGGAAAAGTATCCAACTGGTTTGTATCGATCACCTGGTTTTTGACACAGTACTGCTGAGTACGTCTCATCTCCCACCCTGGTCCACAAATGAAATGGCAATCGTCCATCAGGAAGTCCCAAGGCTGGGGCTGAAGTCAGTTTTTCTTTCATTGAAGTAAATGCTTCCTCAGCTTCCGGTGTCCAGTTTATCTGTTCCATTCCAGGCTTTCCTCCCTTGTACAAGTCAATGAGGGGGCTGGTGATGCTGGCAAAATCAGGAATATACTGACGACAATAGTTGAAAAGTCCCATCACTTTCCTCATTCCTGTAACTGTTAGAGGTTTTGGAAGTTGCCGTAATGCCTCCACACGCTCTGTTGTCAGTCTCCTTCCCTCGACAGATATTTCTTGGCCCAAGTAGATAACCTTGGTTTTGGCCAGCTGTGCTTTGTCGGGGTTGACTTTGAATCCTCCTTTCTTAAGGGCTTGTAGGACAATATTCAGAGCAAATATGTGGCTGTTTTCATCTGGGCTTGCAATTAACAAGTCATCCACGTATTGGAGGCAAACACTTCCTGAACTCTCGATTTCAGCTTTTTGCTCCGTTAAGAACTGATCCAAAGTTCTGTGAAATACCACAGGAGAAATATTAAGTCCTTGTGGGAGTCTGTTCCAGACATACTGTTTTGCACCCACTGTGAAGGCAAGTTTCTCTTGAGATTTTTCGTCAATAGGTATAGACCAGAAAGCAGACAGTACATCTAGTACTGTGAAAATCCTTGCATTTCCTGGAATATCATTCAGAATGGTGGCAGGATTGGCCACAATAGGATGCGGTTTTGGTGTTACACTGTTGAGTCTTGTGTAATCAATGGTTAATCTCCATGAGTTATCCGATTTCTTGACAGGCCAGACAGGACTATTAGTGGTTGATGAAGTTTGTCTGATGATCCCTTCAGCTTCCAAGTCTGCCACTATCTCTTCCACGGCTCGTCTTGCTTCAGGTCGGATAGGGTATTGTTTATGAGGGGCATGTGTCGGCCCTTCAATAACAACAGGGTCAATGTTGGCTTTGCCACAATCAAATTTGTGTTTAGCCCAAACTTCTGGATGTAAACTGCACAGAAGACCCCACACACCGTCTTTTGTCCAGTCTCTGATAATTGGTTTTGCTGCACCAACTGAACTCAAATTACATGTGCGATCTTCGTGTGGTATTATCCCAGCTGTTGTAGCGATTTGACGACTGTCAGTGAAGATGATCATGTTCAACAATGGAAGTATGTCCATGCCAATGAGGCTTCCTTGTGAATTCGGTCCCACCCAGAAAGATGTCCATACGACTTCATCTTCATGTATTTGTAGTGGAACTTGGATACTTTTACGAAATGTTGTGATACCTCCTCCAACTCCTTCAACTTCCATAGTTTCATCTGTTGTAGGTAGGTTCAGATCTGTTATTGAAATTGAGGCTCCTGTGTCAACCAGGATATCACATGGGTGGCCCCCTATTAATGCATTGATGAAAAGGCGATTGTCTCTTTTCTTACTAATACAGGGGGCCGCTGATTCCTATTGCGGACGCATAATCCCCTCTATGAGTTGACGGACTTGTGCTTCCGTCCATGTCTTCCCTTTAGAGGTTTCATCATGATTTTTCGCAGTGACTTGTTTAAATGATGGACCTTGACCTTCTGCTCCATCACCTTTAGCCCAGCAGTCTTTTCTTGAGTGGCCACGCTTTCCACAATTGCCGCAAACAACAATCTTATTCTTTGTGTCCATGTTGTATTGAGCTGTCGCCACTCCTTTTCGATTTGGCTTGTTTCCTTCTTCCTTGTTTGATCTCATCGCCATCTTCAGACGGCCAGCCCATTGCATAATTTGGTCATATGTTTCGCCTGGATTGACTCCAAGTGATAACGCTTGTTGGTATTTAGAGCTAAAGCCATCCACAAGTGTGTCAGTGAATTGTACATCATCTCTGTCAGGTTGTTTCTTTACGCAGAGAGCCCATCTCTCATAGGCGTTCCACTTACGCAGAGCATATTCGTCTGGAGATTCATCATCCTTTTGCTTAATCAATGTCACTGAAGTGAATGGAATTTTACCGCTTCCCAAGATTTCTTGGATTTCCTTTCGGAATACATCTAATGTTTGCCAAAGACCCAGGGGTCGTCCTTGGCCATCAACCCACAAGTCTACCCATTGGGCTGTTGTTATCGATGCTGGCAGGCGTTCCCATCGGTCTCTTGGGATTTTAGCTTTCACAATAGTGTGAATGTCTTTTAGTGTCATTTGATGTGCTTCAACCAGGGAGTCTAATTCTCGCCAAAACTCTGTGTTTGGATCTTGTCTCTTCAGAGGAGGCAAGGCTGAGAGAATGGCTTGTCGTTCTCCCTGAGTAAATGGTCTTTCTTCGGTCATCATTTCAGGTTGCGACTCTTCCCTTTTAATCACAGGTGAAGAAAATTCAGGACCGATTTTGTCAATTGTGATCATGTCATCATCTCTTGTCTCATCACCCCAGTCAGATCCATAATTATGAGCTGGTGTACATCTCATCATGTCTCTGCTTGGCTGGGCTGATTTAGATCTTGTTATTATTGGAGCTGCTTGTGCAGATGCAATATACATTTTGTCCACTGGACCTCCGTTTGATCTTGAAGCTTGAGGCTGCGTCAGAGGTTTAGATGAACTTGTATATTGTTCAGGCAAAGGTGGATAAATTGGTTTGTAAGGTGGAGGCGTTACTGTTGTCGCGGATTTCACTGGTGCTTGTGAATATTTCCTTTCAGCTTCAGTTATTATATTTGTCCAATCTGGATCAAATAAATCATCACTGGTTGTGTTTTCCTTCTCTGGACATGTGATGGACATGATTTTGTTTAATTTGTGGTATGCTTCAAGCTGAGGCTTCATCACTTCAACAAGCGGAACCGGACCGCCATTTAAGTCGCAACAAATTCCACCTTGTTTCACAATCCAATTAGCTGCTAAAATTGGAAATGCTTTTGATTTTATCTTGTCTTTTTGGGACTCGAACCAGCTTAACTGCTCATTCATAGATGCATTAATGTCCAGTCCTTTTTTCAAAAGTTTTAGTTAGTTTCTTGTTCTTCTTCTTTTCAAGATACCATTCACCTATTGTGCTGCTGGTACAGACACTTGCTGCCATTTTCGAAGTGTTAAAGTTTCTGCACTCGGAACAGCAGGGATGTATGTGTGCCTATGTGTGTGTGTGAATTGTACGGGAGGGGCTATGTATGTGCGTCTATGTTCAGAAACTGCAGCCAATGTGATGCGTCTGTGTGTGTGCTCAGAGCTGCAGGCTGTCTGTATATGTATGTGTGTGTGCTCAGAGCTGCAGGCTGTGTGTGTGTATAGGTATGTGTGTGTGTGGGGCTCCCTGCCTCTCCCCCTCTCCAACTGGATGTGTGTGTGTGAAGGTACAAGGCAATTCTGAAGGGAGGGGCTGCTTCGCTCTCTTTCTCTGTCCCTCACTCACAGAACAAAAGAAAAATTTAAAGAAAAGTTAACTCTAATGCCTTTCAGTATTTTAGTTTTCTTTTTAAAACTCAAAATGTTTCTCTTTTTTTTCTTTATTTTCAAATATTTTGGATTTTATCTCAGATTAATTTCTTTGGTTTTTATTTTTTCCTTAAAGTTAACTCGGATCAGTCTCCTCAGGCCCCTCAGTCTCCTATTTGAACAGCTTTACGGTCAGGTTCAGAATGCCCACGATCCTAGCTAGTTACAAGGGCGCCTTTTATACTTGTATAACTCTAGCGTGTTACAATGTTTTAGGGATTACTCTGCCATCATTTTTAAAACAGTCCCGCCACATTTAACCGCTTTGGTCAATCAAGTATCGCTTGTGTTAACTTCCCTCGTCTCCTTCTGAGAACGAATCTTCGGTGTGCTGGATGTTTTAGGGATTACTCTGCCTTCTTTAAACAGTCCCGCCACTATCCAACCACGTCGCAGTTATAACCAAGCAAATTTTACTAGCTTAACCGTTTTACAGCTAATTCCAAATTTCTGACTAGATGGTCTTTTTTCTAAAAAAGATCCATCTCTATCCCAGCATTTCAAATATTGTCTGAGGTTTACTTTTCAGAGAACCTTAAATAAGCCTAATTCAATTTGATTATTTAATCTGATTAATTTTTATATAATTTTTCCTTATGTCCCATATTCATTGGCAAAACAACTGGTACTTAAAATAACACAGTTCTTTTCAGCATTTCAGTCACTGTCTCTAATCATCAGGCAGACTTATAACTTTTTAGAAAGGAAAAAAGTCTTACCTGAAATGATTGAGACGAATGCCTGGGTATGCAATCCTTTTCGTGTGACGCCAAAAATGTAGATTTAAAATCTTCGTTTCCCCTTGTTATTTAATTTAATGAAAAGACACCAGTCATTCTGCCAATATATGTTATTTATTTTACCAATTTATATAAGACATAAGGGAGAGAGAGTGATAATGGACCCGCAAAGATCTTCCTTCTTGCTTCTCTGTATTTTCCCTCTCTCTGCTTAAACAAAGAGCTACACAGTACATATAGGCTGTACCAGAGAAACATCTGCTTCCCATTAACGTTGAAATGTATATTCTGCTCGATGGAAAGAAACATAATACATTCAACTTCCCCCCCCCCCCAAAGTCCCCCAAACTCTAAAAGTCTTCCACATACAGTATTCAGAAAAGTTTGATTCATAAAAATGTAGATTATAAATGATTATGAATGATATATGAAAAGTATAAAAAATGTATATGAAAAGTGTAAATCACATGCATAATACTAATGATTATAATTATTAATAAAAACAATAAAAAAACTAAAAACAACATTAAATGATGAGACTGTGAATCTTCACACTAAAATCAGCGCAGTGTTGATGTGCCGCCAAGAACAGGGTTGGGAAACACTGTGCTAGCGTTATCAACAACCGGTATGAGAACCGAAATCATAACCTAAAACATTATAAAACGGTCTAACTACTATAACTTCACACTCACAGTAAGGTTAGAAGTAAAAAAAGATGTGCTTGTTGATCTTTGCGGGGTTTAGCTGACTGAGGACATCCACACAGTTTCCAAAGACGACACTTGTCAGGATTTTACTTCGGTTTTGGGAAGGGAAAAAAACGGAAGAAACGCGTATCTGTGTTACAAATGTCCGAGGCACAACGTTTAACCATATTTTGGATAAAACTATGACGGTAATAGCCTGCCGAGACCAAAAATATGAGACGCCTGTGTTGAAAGTCAATGGAGCGCTGTGAAAAAGTGTCCGACCTCTGTGGGAGCACGTTCTTGGCTGCGCTGTGATTGGTCAATCTACATTCTAGGGCGTGGCTTAGCCAAAGGTGAATTGTATTGTTATCATTTTCGTTTGTGTAATTTTTTATATTTCTCAAATAGCCCAGGCATACATACAGGCCTATAGAATAGTTTGTAAAACAGATTCATACGGAAAAAAAAGGAAATGAGCTCCATAGCAGATTCCAAGTGATCAAGCCTAGTACGGTCCATTCAAACAGATTGCAAGGGTTTGCAACCATTTATAGCACCCTTGCAACTGTATAGTAAATCAAATGGTTCATATCTCTGAATCAGAGCAACAAAAAAACATAGGGGTGGGCCCTTTTTCCACAGACTGCCATGTAGTCTTTAAATGTCACCCTGCCAATCAATTATTTTAAGGACCCTGAAACTGCATAGCAACATAAACAAGGCAAATCTCAGCATCAGAACATTGTACACACATGGGAGTTTGGCTCTCTAGCAATCACGCATGTCATGTCTAAAATGTTCAGTATCGTTTCCTGTTGGACTTTCTTATGTTTGGCACTGCGAGTCAAGTCAAGTCACATTTATTTATATAGCGCTTTTCACAATAGAGGCTGGATACAAAACTGGACCTGACGAACGCCATTTTTCTTGGGACAAGCGTCCCGAGATAACTGCAGAAAGGCAGATGGGAAATAATTAGCATAGCTGATGTTCATAATGATTTCCATTATACGGGAGTCGGTGTTCCACTATCTCACAAACTCTCCGCAACCCAAGCATACGCGCCGACCCGTTTGTCTAAAAGGCTGTCGAGCCCCACTGGTGCGTTAAGCAGTTTCAGCATTTTATATCTTTGAGACACTCTGTCATTTTAGATGAGTTAGTGTTTTCATCTGGTCGTGATGAAATATATAATTGAGTGTCGTCAGCATAACAGTGGAAATGAATTCCATGTTTTCTTATAATATTACCAAGTGGCAGCATATATATTGAGAATAGCAGAGGGCCTGAAACCGATCCTTGCGGTACTCCATAGTCTACAGACGTTATGTTTGATTTTTCCCCATTTAAACAGACAAAATGATAACGGTCCGATAAGTACGATCTAAACCAGCTTAATGCCTGTCCCTGGACACCAGTGTAGTTTTGTAGTCGATCCAAGAGTATTTTATGATCTATAGTGTCGAACGCAGCGCTAAGATCAAGTAGGACTAGTATTGAGATACAGCCTTGGTCAGAAGCTAAAAGTAAATCATTTGTAATTTTAACTAGCGCAGTTTCTGTACTATGATGCGGTCTGAATCCTGACTGGAATTTTTCATAGATATCATTTTCTTGCAAAAAAGAGCACAATTGAGCGGACACTACTTTTTCTAGTATTTTGGACATAAATGGAAGATTTGAAATGGGTCTCTAATTTGCCAAGTTATTTGGATCTAATTGCGGTTTCTTAAAGGGACTCTTTGTAGATTTTTAGGTATTTTATTATCTGAAATCAATATTTTTATTCATAAATATGTCCTCAATGGTGTACAAATACCTCTGCAAATTATCTGACTTATCCTCGTAAATGAAGAATTTATTATCTTTATGTACATGAGACAGGTAGGTTCACGGAGGCTTCCATGTCCGTTCCGCCATCTTGAAAAACTATAATAGCAGAGAGGGTCAAAAAGTACCACCAGCCAAACGCGTTTCCACAACGCGTTTTCGTTCAGAATCAGAGCCATCGTCACGTCACATTGAGAGGTGCATTCCCTGCAAGTTTAAACGGCTGCATTGCACTCCTATGATTGCTGATTGCTCTTTTGCTCTATTATTTGTAGCCTAATGGCGGACCATATGCCGAGTCACAGGAGAATGCATCCTCCTCGCAAAAAAAGGCCAGACTTGAACGAAAAAGGAAACGTGACCGGAGATTGCAAAAAACAAGGCCATTAATTTTTCCGTCATAAAATTAATCGGATCGGGTTCGATTTTCTGCGTTTTTCGCATCCAGAGCCAGCATTTTGAGAGGTCTTTTGACAATTCAGGGCCGGGGGAGCTCGTCCTCAAATCATTGAACATATGCGCCGTGCTTTCAGTTTCGGTTTTCAATTCGATCAAGTAATGTTCTCTTCTCTATATTGGATTATGAAATTAATAAACCTCCCCTTTCAATCAGATTAAAATTTAGGATCGAATAAAGTGTGATTGAGCAGCCTATTCGATAACTAATGTATTATTTGGGCACAATATATACACAATACACAATAACAGCCTAGCTGTTCTGTCTGCCCAGCGCTTCCACCGGGCCGCGCGCGGGGGTGTGTGTGTTTGTGTGTGTATCCATACCTGGTCCATACCAGACACACTGCCAGTCTCCGTTCAGAATCGATTGGTTCACGGAAATTGGTGGTCTTGTTTTTAATATGTGGCTCCAGAATCGCTAGCAAAGCATCAAACTGTCCCACTGACATTCTGAGGTAAATTTTGAATCGCTCAGGATAAATTCGCAACTCCTTGATAAGGAACTCTCCTTCCTCTCGGCGCAATTTCAGGATTGGATGGACGTAATATTTTCTCTTTTTTCTCTTTTCAATAAGAGAGAGGGCAGAAATCATCCTCACTGCTTGACGAATCCATTTGGTATTTTTGCGTTTTTTCCCGCAAAGGTTTAATAAATACGCAACGGACTCGGTGTGCAAGGTTTCTATGAGTGACGAATTTTTAGGCTGACGTACACGAAAATACGCATACGAAAATTTCGTACTCAGTGTGCAATGGCCTTAAATATCGGGAAAGCGTTTTCAAGGTGGAAAGAGCTAATGCAGCAGAAAGATTTCAGAAGAGACGCTGAAGTTGCCTGCTTTCTCCTCGACAGGTTAGTCAATGTTACAGTCTTACTTAATTTTTTTGTCATTGCTTGGTTGTGTACTTTATTATATAGACAGTATAACATTTATAGGTAAAAAAGTTAAACAAGGTCTTTGATGAATAGCAGCTATTGACTACTTTACTCGCAGCTATTGTGAAGGTGCTAAAAACAAGGTTTGTAAGTTAATTCTTTATAACCTATAAATTCAGTAAGAATATAGAGATAATGATTAAAAGAAAATATTGAAGAAAATATTGCTCTCTGTAAGATTTTCTATAGCTTTCTTTTTTTATATAAATGATCAATTAGCTAAAATTGTGATTTTGCTATGTGGATAAGATTGTACAGAGAATTAAAATTAATTTATACAGCTAGACACATAAATTGTACACATAAGTTAACACATAAGTTGCTGGGTTTTTTTTTAATTTACAAACCTGTTCACCTGGAGAAAAACTCGATGAAGTGTTACTACAAGACATCCTGTCATAGCATTTTTGGTACATAACGGCAACCGTAGATGCAATACGCACTTGAAAAAGCGAGGCGCTGGAGAGCAAAATTCGTTTGAATGCAAAATAATATTTAACCACTAGATGGGGGTAATTCCTACACAGAGTCCCTTTAATGAGAGGTTTTATTACTGCCAGCTTAAATATTTTTACGAGTGACAGTTTACGGTGCCTTTAAGGCTTACAACACTGATTTACGGCAAGGGTAAACAAATATAAGGTTTGCGTCAGTTCAGTTTATTGAGACCTACACAAACACAACATTTGGTGAACAAGGATGTCTGAACTCGTCTTACCCCCACCGTCACTTTTCTTACCTGTTCCGTTTGAGGATTATTTGTTAGCTTTGGGACACTCGGAGCTAGCGGAGGCGAGGAAGTGCGTGCTCCTGCGCCATTGTCTCGGGCAGGAGGGACAGCGAATCTTCACCACCTCACCTTATCGGATGATAAGTACATCAGAGCCTCGGCCACCTTGAAGGCCCACTTCAGCTCTGGCAGAAGCTGGTGGACTCACCATTTTGAGTTTCGCCAGAGAACGCAAAAGCCAGATGAGACCGTTGTCCACTATGTATCAGCATTACGTGAGCTGGCTAGACTTTGTGATTTTGGGGGGGGGACCTCATGAGTTGCCCACAGGCTTGGTCTAAAAATAACACAACTCACTAGTGAGCTGCGTCTGAAATTTAATTGTATTCTGTTGCTATTCTTTTTTACACTCCTGCATTGCATTTATCTATATATTAAAATGACAATATCTTAAAAATATGTTCATTAGTTTAGAACTCTAACCTACTCTAGTTCAAAGGTCAGTATTGTGCGCGGGACAAAACTAGAGCTTGTGGAGAGTAACGTTAGTTAATCTAGCGGGCACAGCGAAGATAGTAGCTGAATGCAGTTTCTTGCCCCAAAACATGGCAGAAAAAATTAAGAAAACGTACCACTTTCAGACCGAATTCAGAAGAATTCTTTTGTTAAGACTGTGAAAGAAACCTGCGTGTGTCTCATTTCCGGGTGACTGTGGCGACGGCAAAGCGGCACAATGTGGAGAGAATAGGGCTGTAACGATATACGATATAAAATTGAAATCGCTATACTCAGGTCCACGATACTGTATCGCGATGTGAGAAGGCAGAATCGCGACACACCCCTTCCACCTCACAGTTATTTTTCCCGTCCAGATCCAATGCTACCACATCTTTAAATTACTATTTATATTATTTGAAGTTAACATTTTAAAATATGTAGACCTACACCACAAAACTAGTTGAGGTTAAATTAGCCAAAACTTAAATCCAACAAAATAATACATTCTCAGAAAATGCATTTAATATCAATATATTTACACTTCTGTTTATATATCCATAGCCTACTCCCTTAATAAAATCCAGTACGTCCAGACATTAGAAAAATATAAGTCTACACATGCATTTTATATTTAATATGAGGGAAATACACACGCGTACACGGACGCGACACAAAACATCTATAATATTTAAGTGGCAAAAATATAGCCTATATTTTTCATAATTCTGTAAATTACACTGTACAAACCAAAAAAAAATACTACGCTGCCCACCGAAAGAAGGGTTGGCTCTCCCCTGAATATAAAATATTTATTTTGTTTTATTTTTCGTGTTCGAGGAAAAAAAAACAATGTCGTGACAGTTCTCTGCACTTAAACTTTCAGAGAATTCAAATGAAGCACAAAGACTTACTTTAAATTGAATTTCGTTTTTTTATTAATTGTATCTCAATTTTAATAAATTTTTCATCAACCAATTGCCTGGATTTAATAAATAAGAAGAAAATATAGCTAGCCTACAGATAGGTAATCACGACATTGAGGTGCCGGCGCCTGAATTGGAGCTCGTCTCATGAATCGAAACCCTATAAGCTTATAGACCTGAGAAATAAATATATATTGAAATGTCAACTTTTAAAAAGAACAATTCAAAACGAAAGAAAACAGACCGCTCTCTGCTTATGTAATCCGCATGAAAAGTGCATTTCTCTTTGGCGCGTTCACTTCTGCGAAGGCTGTCGCGGTTATGGAATTTGGTAATGTTGAGTGACTCAATAGCGCGATATGCCCTATTACCGCCATTTATTTATTTATTTAATTTATATGCATCTGATGTGGACAAAAACGAGGACATTTTCAGTAACCACTGTAACCGAAACTTGTCTATATGCGCATTGAAAGGCTTTCACTCAGCGCGCAAATGGTTATGACAACGGACTTTGAGCGAGTCATTGAACCGCTCATTCAACAAACACGTTCAAAAAAGCTGATTCATTAAAAGAGATGCAATGAAGGTGTTAATTATTTTTAACTTTGAGTTCGACTTTTCAAGGCTCAGCTCAGGGCTCAGCTGAGCAATGCGTCGCATGGGTAGCGCTGAAGCTGATGCTTCACTTAAGAGACAAATATGGCATTGATTCAATGCGTGACTCTGTGATTTTATTTCCCCGCGGCTTCCACGCGCAGTGGGATGCTGACCAGCGCTGCTGCTGACGCGCATTTATGGGAAATAGTACCTGTGACGTGAACGTTAAAATGATGATACACGGAAACCTTTTCACGACTTCAAAGACAGACGCAGGTAATCGCACGCGCTCTGCTGATCTCTCTCATTCATGTCTGTTTAGAGCCTCTGTAGGCTACACATCATCACCAAGATAAAACAGTCTTGTTATCATAATATTATGTACTTGTTTAACATGCAATACACATGCATGAATTTCAAAACAAAAAGGGTATAGTCTTATAAAAATATATATAGTTGGAGCACAGAAAACAACCCAAAAGCAGCAGCCTACACTGCCTAGTTTAGTTTAATAATTTGCGTAGTTATTATTGTTTTTTGGTGTTCAGATTCTATACGTTTTTCCAAATGTTATTTAAACAAAAATACTTGTATATTTTTTCCTCTCAAAATCTATTTTTCATCCCAAGCCCCGCCCCCGTGATAGAATTGCGATACGAATCGAATCGTGGGTAAAAAATCGTGATACGAACCGAATCGTGGGTTTGGTGTATCGTTACAGCCCTAGGAGAGAAGCTTCACTACCTGTTACAAAAGCTACCATACTAATCACTCATCGGAAAGTGCACTACAGGCAGAAAAAGCCATGAGCTAAAGGCAGCTTTGGGTAAGCAACAGTCTTTCTTTCACAAGGACGGCAAAAAAAAAGCAACCGAAGCCTCGTTTAGAGCTACAGTACACTGGTCAATGGCATGTAATGCCGGTCTTCTCACTAGGATAAAAAACGATACCAGGGGCCCTATCTTGCACCCAGCGCAAATGACTTTGTACACCGTATTTTGCGTCACTCGTATATATGTATCACTCGTATTTTGCACCCGCGCAAAGCGGGCTTTCCTCAACAGATGCACACCGGTAAACTAAGGAAAGAACTTGCGCTCCCTGGGCGGGTCGGCCAGGTCATTGCTTGGCCATAATACAGAGTGTGAACAACGCGCATACACTTTGATTCTCTCATCAACACAGATGCATTTTACTTATTGGAAATGATACATTATTATAAGGAAAACTATTAAAATATGAGGTAAATCATTGTTGGGTCCATGATGATGAGAAAAATAGGCATAAAGCTTACACAGGGTTGCCAACTTTTGAGTTTTGCTTGGAGTGAGATTTTTTTTTTGGAGGCGGGGGGGGGGGGGGTGTGGACGGTCACAAGATCTTCTAGGGCACAATGTATAGTTTGTCCAATTTTAATTTGGCATTAGGCTAAGTTTTGTGAGTAAATTTCATAAATTATTGTTCTTTCCCATATGATTTAGTAAAACTATATTGAGACCTCTGTCCTTCTAGGGGGGTTCGGGGGCATGCTCCCCGGAAGAAAATTTTGTACATTTTAAGGTTAAATGCATCAATCTGGTGCACTTTGAGAGCTCAAAATTAAGAGTTTTAACCGGCTTCAAATCATGAACTGTGACATTCAACAAAGCAAAAGCCTCGACTTGTACCTGGACATAAAGAGGGATCAAACATCTTTTTAGTTATGATATAAAGTCTATGATATAAAGACTTTATGATATAAAGTCTGAGTCTGTTTTAGAATGCCAAACGATTATTATAATAATGTAATAATGATTTATATAATTATTCCTATTACGTAAAATCCATATAGGCCTAGTCTATAAATGTACACTCTAAAAAATGCTGGGTTGTTTTAACCCAATTTTGGGTAAAATATGGACAAACCCAGCCATTGGGTTGGCTGGGTTTGTCCATATTTTACCCAAAATTGGGTTAAAACAACCCAGCATTTTTTAGAGTGTAGGCTGCTTTATAAATAAAAATGAATATTTCAAAAGTATATTTTACTTACACTATTTTATAGGAAAATTACAATAGTTTTGTCCTAATTTCTTCACTTGCAAGAAATAAACCCTTTTATTTTGGAGAAAACACCAGATAAGAAGAGAGAGTTAAAGGCAAAAGCCGGATTCGAACTCGGGTCGAACGCGTCAAAATTTGCTATCAGCACCTCACGCCCTCGCCCTACGCCACTGTAGATATTTAGTGAGAGATATCTTTTTTGCTAAAAAGACAGGCACGTAGTGCAAATGTACGCTCTCAACTCACGTTCAAGGTCATAGGCAGCGCAGCGTCTCTCTGTGCATCGCAAAAGCCCGTGTTGACAGTTTGTTATATAAAGCGGGAGATTACCAGATACAGTGTTTTGCTCGTGCCCTGTGGGTGTTGTAGCCTAGGCAACTGTATCACGTGCCGTTTGAACTGACGCGCTACTGCGTTTTGTCACATTTAAAAGCGCCAAAACGCTCCATATCAGCAGTAAACTTCTCTGTAGTCTGTCGTCGGTGTCAGTGTAATCTTTTTCCGCGATTTTTCTCTGCGTCCAATCAGTAGTTAAGAGCCTGAACTTGCTTATAGTAATACAAAAAAATACAGCCCAGAAGAATGTCTAATTTAGCGTGAGATTTCTATGTTGAGCGTGAGACCGTGAGATTGAGGCTGAATGCGTGAGTGTCACGCCAGATGCGTGAGAGTTGGCAACCCTGCTTACACATTTACCCAAATTATTATATGCATGTTTAACCGAAGCTAATTTGGGTGGGTTTGTCCCATCCCCTATGTCACTTCTCTTTCTTTTACGGACCTGACGAGAACATCGATCTCCTCGGCTGTGAACCGATTGTGAAGCGCGCCTGGTAAATGCGCCGTTAGAATAGTATTGCGCCATGGAACAAGCGCACCTCCTTCATCACGCTCTTAAAGGGTATCTTGGATGATGCTCTTTTTGGTTTGTTTAGATTGGTCCCCCTTTTAGATTGGTCATTTTATCCCGCTGGTAAAATGCAACAGCGCCCAAGACCCACCCGCAAAGTTACTTGCGCTTCCTGCTTGATACTTGCATTTCAGATCGTTAAAATAGGGCCCCATATGTTGTCAGTGGCAACATGACAGTGCCACGGCGAAGTTGAATTTTGAATATTAAAGAATTGTGTTCAATTTAAAAGTGTGTTAAAAACTTCAGCAGATTTGGTCATTAGTTCAAAATGTGACAAGATTTATTTAAAAGTAAGTTGATTTTTCTAACAATACATAATTGCTAACTTTTTGCAACATAGTTCATGATTTGCTAAAAGAGTTTGTCAGTGGCTTTTCAAAATGGGACATTTTTCCAATGAAATGTAGTGATGTAAGATCATCTGAAAATGCAACAATTACTGAGATTAAAGTGGTGAATATTGATATCTGTTTCCCACCATATTGTCATTGTTGATAATTATTCTGAGAAATCATTAACGTGATCAGTGTCACAAAGATGAGTATTATTAATCTTTATTATTAATGCATAACTAAAGGCAAACTGAGCAAATTTGTTATTTCAGAAGTGTGTATCAAACTTAATACCCATGAAGTAGCTCTCAGTTTCTAAAAGGTTGGTGACCCCTGCTCTATACTCTCTGCCTCTATAGAGCCAGACTCCACTACACTAGCGGACACTTTAGTAATTGGAAAGCAGTAGAGCAAAATAGCTGTAGCAACTGTGGCTCCCTTAAACATGCAACCAGAGATCAGTCATGCCCTGCCCAGGGCAAACATTGTCGTAACTGTTGAACCATTTTGTACGCTGCTGTCGCTCTTCCCCTGCTTGCCATGATACTGCGGCTGCCCTCATAAACACTGTACAGACCTCACAGCCTTCGTTCAAGCTCTGCACATGCCGTACGGGCACAGCTCACTCTTCGTGGACACAAGGGCGAAAGTGTCAATTCTGAACAAATGCACATATGACCGCTTTTTTGATGATTTATTTAACAGTAGCACTTTGATGTCAATTTTAAATAAACATAGATCAAGTAGCTAATCATCTTATGCTCGTTTATTCAAACTAAATTGTTCTATAACAGACGAACTTCGCTCTCCATTGGTCATCTCCTTCATCGCTCTGATTGGTTTTAGGTCTATCCAATTGCTCCCAGAGGCATTTGAGCTATGTCCGTTGGTGCTATGTCCCTTTGGAAATTATGAAGCTTTGCCAGACCACAACTCAGTTACAAATGAGAATGGTCTGGTTTTAACCAGGCTAACCAAAAACAGCACATATACATGTAAACAACATTAAACTTTTCTTTACACTGTAATTACCCTGTTTCACACTATCATTAAAGTTCTGCTGGGTTTATATCATATAGGAGCAAACACCTCTCTGATAAGTTTGACGTCTCTACCATATGGAAACTACTCGATTCCTTTGAAGATGCAGGACCAACAAGCGCTGCAGTCAGAAGAGGTTCTGCAAGTGGTTGTGTGTGAATGTAATGGAGGAACCGTGTGTCGTGGGGCTCTTCCTTTCTCCTCGACGCTGGGTACAGCAGCCATCGGTTTCCTATTGGCCGGACTCCTTTTGTCCCGTGAGTTTTCAGACTAAATGACAACATCAAATGTGCATCTTCAACTGACAAACAAATCAAACTCAGCCAACCACAACAGCTATAGGTATAACAGTTATAACTTTTAACCAACACCATTTTCAATTAAATACTTTTTATGCATTTTGGCTGTTCATTTATACGACAACAGCGTTTTGGGGGCCTGAAAACACAAGCTTTTAAAAACAGGTTTCAAAGTGTACGTTTTTGAAAATGATACCATTATCATCTCCATGTAAGCCATCAAAAATGTGAATGAATGAAAATGGTGACATCATGCACGTTGCGTGTTTAGTCTATAGGCGTGAACACTTTCTTTACAAAGTCACATCGCCATCTACTGGCCTGGCATGAATAATACAGCGTTTTAAATTGTTTTCAGATTCTTGTGAATGGGGATTGTTTTGAAAATGTTGCTGTATGTGTTACCTCACTATTTTTAGTATATTATTTTCTTGTAAACATACCCATAGTCCATTTATTTGATAATTTAAACAATGTGCAGTTCATATAATATCACTTACTTTTAAATTGGAAAAATGTTCAATCTATGCAGATTAATGCAATATATAATACACCTTGTTTGTTGTTTTGCAGTTCTTCTACTCTTTTCTTTATTCTGTGACTGCCAAAGCAAGTGCTTTCAACACATACCTCTGAACCTGCAGAGCAAGGGCAGCCAAACCCTTGTCCAATACAACGAGGAGGGAGGAGGCTCAGTCGGGCCCTTTGGCGTTAACTCGTCAGCATGAAAATGTCAATTCGGGTTCTGTCCTACAACTGCCGTGGGCTGCGTCTTGGACAGAGTGCAGGGGATAAAGCTCGACGTTCTATGGTGGACAGTTTGCTCGCCGAATGTGATATTTTATGTTTGCAAGAGACTTTTATTGCTAAACAAAATCTAGAGAAACTGAACACTCTTAATGAAAACTTTCTTGGAGTGGGAGAGTCAATGACTGATCTTAGCAAGGCTATAGTCAGAGGCAGAATCCCAGGTGGGGTGGCTGTGCTCTAGGACAAAAAGCTTGATGCTGTGATAAAGCCGATCAGGCTTGATGTTGACTGGTGTATTGGTATACAATATACTTGTAAAAGTAATAATTTTGTCATCTTAAATGTTTATACTCCGTATGAGTCTAGTGAGAATGAAGTTGAATATCTCAATATACTGGCTTTTTTAAATGCTTTTATTCAAGACAATAGCATTAGCAGTGTATATGTTGTTTGGGATATGAATGCTGATATCGGGGGCGCAAGATAGCGGTTGAGAAGTAGCAGCAGTTTTGGGTCGCTCCTGTCACTTTTTTATTGTTTTTTTTTTCATACTCGTTAAATGAGGTACGCAAGCTCCGATTTTCGACTATAAATCTTGTGTAGTATGTCGTTAGAGACTTTCTGGCCACAATCTTTGCCGAAAATGCCAAGACCTCCTAAGAAAATGTCGAAAAAAGATTCGACCACTGAGGGATCGGCCGACAAGCCTGAACACAGTCAAGCAGATGCGGGTAGCGAGGCTGAACTTAGCCCGGCGCTCGCAAGAGCACTTCAAATTATGACTGAAAAGATCTCTAATGCAATTGATGAAAAACTCAGCCCACTGGCAGAAACGGTGCATAATCATACCCAGCAGCTGGAAAGTGTGAATGGTCGATTGGACGAGGCGGAGCGGAGAATCATGGCGGTGGAGGCATCCTCGGAGGACGCAAGCTCCCGCGTTTGCACTCTTGAAAAACAAGTGACCACGCTTACTGAACACATCGACGACTTGGAAAATAGAGGCCAGCGCAAAAATATCCGCATTCTGGGCCTTCGCGAAGAAATAGAGGCCGTCAATGCTGTTACTTTCCTTGAATCGTGGATCCCCGAATTTCTTGGCCTGCGTACTAAGAGTGGTCGCATTAAAATTGAAAGGGCTCATCGCACGTTAGCCCCAAAACCAAATGCGAACGCCAGGCCACGGCCTCTGATTGTCCGGTTCCACAAGTATGGAGATAAGCAGAGGGTTCTCGATGCCAGCAGGAAACGATCTGTGGATGGGGATTTGCGGTACGAGGAGAACACAATATCTTTTTACCAGGATTTCTCGGCTTCAGTGATGCGAAGGCGTAAAGATTTCAACGTGGTCAAACAGCGACTTCGAGACATGGGTGCCCGCTATGTGATGCTGTATCCAGCCAAGCTACGAGTCAATATTGGAAGTACCCTTAAAGTCTTCGAGACGGCGGCTGCAGTCTCGCAATACCTGGACAAGAGTGATCCAAAGTCCAGCACCTGATCTTTATCAGGTTTTCTCACGGCCTGGTTTGGCTTCAAGCATTGTAATGTTAATTGCAGCGATGTGAGTTCAAGTTTGCGTACTTTGTTTTCTATTTCTCTCCTCTTTGAGTGACGGGGGCTGTCTCTACAACTTTTGTTTTCACTTTGGGTGTGTATTACTTTTATGTATCGTTACTACGGGAGAGACAACGAGAGACAGAATGTTTCTGGGATGAAGAGCTTTCCCCTCCATGTGGGGAAACGGCCCCCTCTTTTTTCTATTCTTTAATTTTCTTGTTGTGTATTTCTTTTTCTTATTTTTCTTTTCTCTTCATGTTGCCAGTTTGGCGTGTTTTAATTTGTGTTATTGTTGTTTACTGTAATGCCTTGACACATGCATATCTGTTCACAGGACCTAATAACAGGGTAATAATGATCATGGAATTATTAGAGGGGGGAGAGCTCCACCTGATCTATTCTTTGAATAATGGCTGGTAGTTTAAAACTTTGTACATGGAACGTTAGGGGTTTACATGGGCGTACACAAATTAGTAAAGTTTTCACACAACTCTATAAGGAGAATATAGATGTAGCCTTATTACAGGAAACCCATTTAAGCGATAGTGAACATTTGAACCTAACACATTACAAATGGGTTGGTCAGATTTACTTCTCATCCTTTACGAAAAGCAGTAAAGGAGTATCCATTTTGGTTAGTAAAAATATACCTCTCACGGTTACAGACAGTTTTAAGGACAAACATGGCAGATACATCATTATTAAAGGGACTTTAAATGCAGAAAAAAATTCGCTTTTAAACATTTATTGTCCCCCAAATTACTCCCCAGAATTTCTTACAAAAGCTTTTCTTGAGTTTAAAGAACGCGCATCTGGTTTGTTTATTATTGGTGGAGACTTTAATTGTTTATTAAATTCATCACTAGACCGTTTTCCCCTCAGGGACACTTTTTTCACCAAACAGTCTAAAGCTCTTGCTGCACTGTGCGAGGATTTAGAATATTTGGATGTTTGGCGTACTCTGAACCCGCATCAGAAGAAATTCACTTTTTTTTCTCACCCACGTAATTGTCACTCTAGGATTGACTACTTCTTTGCTCCTAAAACTATAATGCGTATGATTTCACGTTGCAACATTGGAGACATTGTTATATCTGACCACGCTATAGTGGTGCTAGATGTGTCCGTGAAGGGGTTTCTTAGACCTGCTAGAAGTTGGAGATTTAATAATTTATTACTCAAAGATGATACATTTCTCTCACACTTTAATTCCGAATTTAAAATATTTTTATCTATTAACTCAGACTATACAAATAATCCCTCACTTCTCTGGGAGACGACCAACGCATACGTTAGAGGCCTTATTATTTCATACTCGACAACCAAAAAAAGAAAACAGTCAGAGAAACAGAAACACCTAGAGATAGAACTAAATACTGCTACTAGCAGCTACTTGAATGATCCTTCCCAAGTTTTGTTAGAAAAAAATAAGTGCTATACGGACCTCTCTAAATTCTTTATTAACTCATCAGTCTCATCAAAAAATACTATATTCAAAGCAAAAATTATACGAGTGGGGCAATAAACCTAGTAAATATTTGGCTCATTTAACGAAGTCCAATGCTGATTCACATTTTATTACTTCTATAGTAGACCCCATGGGAGTGCGTCATTTTGATTCTACTATTATTAACAATACTTTTAAACATGTCTACTCTGCTCTCTATCAGTCTCATCATTCTTCCCAAAAATATGATTTTATGGTATCATTTTTTTGATCGCCTAAGCCTCCCTGTTGTTTCAGAAGATCAGAGGGAACTTCTCAATGCACCTATCTCAAGAGAGGAAGCTCTAACCGCACTCCATAGCTTGAAGTCTGGAAAATCTCCAGGGCCTGATGGCTTAACATGCAAATTCTATAAAGAATTTGAGCACATGCTCCTAGACCCACTATTAGCCATGCTTAATCATTCGTTCTTGACTGACAGGCTACCCCCCTCGCTTTGTGAGGCAAATATTTCTCTTATTTAAAAAAAAGGCAAGGATCCAGAAAATTGTGGTTCCTATAGGCCGATCGCTTTACTAATTTAGTTTCAAAACTGTTATCTAAAATTTTAGCGCTAAGATTGGAAAAGGTTCTGCCATCTATTATTCATGAAGATCAGACAGGGTTTATCAAAGGTAGAAGTTCCACCCATAATGTTAGGAGGCTTTTAAACATTATCAAGCTTTCCCACAACCTTAGTACTAGCTCTTGTATCCTGTCCTTAGATGCGGAGAAAGCTTTTGATTCTGTGGAATGGCCGTATCTGTTTTTTACCCTGGAAAAATTTGGCCTTGGGGAATTCTTCATTAAGTGGGTGCGAACACTTTATAAAGATCCCCTATCCGCTGTTATCACCAATGGTCGTAGATCTGATCATTTCTCGTTGTTTCGGGGCACTAGGCAGGGATGTCCCCTCTCTCCATTGCTCTTTGCGATAGCAATGGAGCCATTTGCTCAGAGGATTAGAGAGAGTGATGCTGTGTCAGGGATATCTCTGGGAGATAGGTAACACAAAATCTCATTATATGCAGACAATGTGTTGCTTTTTCTTACAGACCCCGATAACTCTGTGCCAGCGGTTGTTGACCTCATTCAGGAATTTGGACAATTTTCCGGCTACAAGATCAACTTCTCTAAATCAGTCGCCCTATCGATGGGGATTAAGAAATTCACAAACCAACCCTCCTCCTTTCCCTTTAAATTTTCTGACGAAGGGTTTACTTACTTAGGTATCAATATAACCCCTACTTTTAGGAAATTATACAATGCCAATTTTACGCCAGTGCTCAATAAAATTCGAGACGATTTGATCAGGTGGATGACTCTCCCCCTGTCTTGGCTGGGACGGGTTGCTTTGATAAAGATGAATGTCCTACCTTGTTTATTGTACCCAATGCAGATGATTCCTATTTTAATGTCCAATAAAGTTATAAAAGAGCTGAATGGTTGGCTAAATTCATTCATCTGGAGCAAAAGAAAACCTAGGTTGAAATTATCCAAGCTTCAGCTCCCTGGTGCAAAGGGTGGTTTGGATCTCCCAAATTTTAAACTGTATCAGCTGGCTTGCCAGCTTAAATTCATTGTTGAATGGCTTAAAGAAGACCCTAAATCAGTTTGGCTCGATCTTGAATCTGCACAATCCAAATGTCCTTTGCAAAACTTACTGTTTGTTCGTGATTCCAAACTGAAAAGAGCTATAGCTGTCTGCAGCCAGGACAGCAGAATTGCAGGTTGGTCTCACTGTACACGATCCAATTACATCCATCCATCCCAAATTTTAAAATCAATTAATATTTATGATTGCAGGCACAGTTACAACGACTGACTGACTGACAGAGAGGGATAAAGTACTCGAGATGGTAGTCACTCGTTTACCAGGTGTGCTTTTTAACATCATGGACTATAGGCAAGCTACACCCAGACCAGCTCCACCTAATAGTGGTCCTTTGTCTTGGTGCACCTGTCTCAACTGCAGATTGATGCCTAGTGACATTGAGAACAGATGTTGTAGACAGGATCCAGCCGGCTGTGTCAGCAGAAGTGCACATATGGAACTTTACATTTTGGATCGACAAACCTGGAACGACATCCTTGCAGTGGATGACAGCCAAGACCCTGGAGCGGACAATCGCGAGTATCGATACTTAGCTTACTACAATTCACCATCTGGCAACATGGCCGGCTCGGCACAGGCAATCGGGTTGTCATTCCATCCTGCTGTGTGTGGAGAATCCGAGAAAAATATCCTGACCCTTTTGGTAATTATTAGAGATGCATCGATCCGATACTCTGGATCGGTATCGGGCGCCGATCCAAGCTTTTTGAATGGATCGGATATCGGTGATGCAAGACCGATCCAAATTCGATACCGTGTTACCAGTGATTGATGAATGAAATGCAATAAACGATGGCCAACTGTATATTAATTCTTATAGGAACTAAATTATTTTGTTTTAAACATTGCCTTAAATTAAATACATTTAAAATACGTTGTGCTGCTTGCGCAATCACACGTGAGTGTGACAGGCAAGTTGAGGCGGAACCTTTTACATTCAAACTACCTCAGCGCGTTAAACATGTCCCTGATTTGGAATTATTTTACCCTTGATACATCAACGAGTAGCACTGCAAATTGTAATATTTGCAAAGCCAACGTTTCAAGAGGTGGAAGTAGTGTTTCGAATTACAATACGACAAATTTAATCAAGCATCTTCAGAAGCATCACGCAAAAGAACACGAGGAGTTCGGGCAAATCAAACGGAAAAAGAATTAGTCAAAGCAGCTGACCTTGACAGATGCGTTTCAGAGGCAAGAAAAACTTCCACATCAGAATCCTAAAGCTGTAAAAATAACAGAAAAGGTACTTGAATTCATTGTTCTAGATGATCAGCCCCTCTCTGTTGTCGAAAACACGGGTTTCCGTCGCCTCATGGAACATCTGGAACCACGATATAGTTTGCCATCTAGAACATACATTTCTGAGACCGCTTTGCCTGAGCTGTATTCCAGAGTTTCCTCGCACGTTGCAGACCAATTAAAATCACTACAGATATTTGGAGCTCCGACATGTGCCCGATGTCCCTTCTTAGTTTAAAGGCACATTGGTTGAATGATAGTTATGATTTGCAGACCGCTGTGCTACACGTAAAGGAAATGAGAGGGTCACACACCAGCAGGGTGATTTCAGATTCAATCAAAGAAATGCTTGATGGGTGAAAAATCCCTATATCCAAAGTGCATGTGATTTTGAGGGACAATGCCAGCAATATGAAGAAGGCGATGGACAATTTGGGAGTCCCTAGTTTGGGCTGTGTCGCGCACTCATTACAGCTTGCTGTTAACGAGGGACTTTTGTCACAACAAAGCTTGATTGACGCAATTGCAAGTGCCAGAAAAATTGTGGGGCACTTCAAACATTCCCCATTAGCATACACGCGATTGGCGGACATTCAGCGTGAATTTCAAATGCCCCAGAAACGTCTTCAGCAAGACGTTAAAACTAGATGGAACCGTACATATTAATATTATATGATCCAGAGCATCCTTGAACAGAAGCGAACCTTATGCGCCTTCGCTGCCGACCACGAGCTGCCTGCAGTGCTGACTGTAAACCACTGGGGATTACTGGAAAAAACAATGATCGTACTGTCACCGTTTGAAGAACTGACGCGAACCATAAGCTCATCCAGTTCAACCACAGCAGATGTCATTCCAACAATTTCAGTTCTGAAACGTTTGCTGTCTCAGGAGAGACACAGACACGGGGATTAAAACAATGAAAAGTACACTACTACGAGCAGTCAACACACGATTTGGTAACATCGAGAATGAACGACTTTACTCCGTTGCCACTTTACTTGACCCACGGTACAAAGACAGGTAAGCTAAAAGTCTATGCACACACATAAAATGTCACTTGCACGCTAAAATATATTTTCCATTATACAATTTTGACGATGACAACGTTCTTCATTTATTGTAAATAAGATTCATATTATTAGGCTATTATTACTATTATTAAAAACATATTTTCAAGTTTCTATCAGTTTCGTTTAATTGATTAAAAAGTTTTAGTCATTAACTCTGTCATTAAACTTTTATGCTAAAATAACGGCTAGGAATGCTTTCCATATTCTGCAGATTTACGTTCGTTTTAATGTGAAGCCGTCCGATTATGCATTAATCACATTAAATATAATTTGTTTTTTCATCCTGAAGATTTTTTTTAAGTCATTGGATGACAGATAACGACCACTTATAATTGTATTATATATGATCAAATTTGGCCTTTATATAAAATTATTTATTTTAGTTGCATTATGTTTGTAATTTAAATTTGTTATGTCCAATATATGAAAATTGTCTGTGGTTTTGAGACATCAAATAAGGCTTTATTTATTCAGAAAAAAATAAGTAAATATTTTGTAAGTATCTTTTCAGCAACCAATAAAAAGAAAAGTAATTACACTGCAGCTTGGAATTTTATCAGAATGCATCTGTAAATAATTTCACTGACAGTTGCACTTTCATCGCAAAACAAAATAAATAAATTCATTTTTAATTAGTTTAAGAAACAATTCCAAAAATTAAAAAAATAAATAAATAAAAAAGGATAAAGATAAATGACAACTTTTATATAGCTGTAATGACCATGTAACGTTTGTATAAAAATAGACTATTTATTCTGCATGTTTTGTCTCAGATGCTTTTCAAATGCAGACACTGCCAGGCATGCAAAAAATGCCCTGATACAAGAGGTCGAGAAGATGGAAGATGCACTGAAGAGGGGGACAACTACTGCCTTAGCTGCTGCAGCAGATCCAGCAGAGAAGGTTTCTCATGCAGAAGCAAGTGGGTCAAGCAGACACACAAGCAAGAGCACCTTCATGATGATGTTTGATGAAGTTCTCAAGAAGCGAGACGAACCTGGAGGAATAATTACCGCGAGTGCTCTTCTTCAAATACAAACGTACTGTATATGACAGAGCAAATTATCCCTCGGTCTGAAAACCCATTCCATTACTGGGCAGTGAACAAGACTCGTTTCCCTGCCCTTGCTGCTACTGCATCAGCCTTTCTTTCTGCCCCCTGTACAAGTGTTGAGAGTGAAAGACTGTTTAGCACTGCCTCCAACATTCTAGATGAAAGAAGGAACCGACTAAAAGCAGAGAGAGCAGAAATGCTAATATTCCTAAAAAAAAAACTGCCAATGATGATCAAGTGAATCCTGAAGCAGGTTTATGTTACTGGTGAAGTCTATACTTGTCTTGGTTGTTATATTAGTGTTTGTTTTCTAGGTGTAAGGTATACTTTATAATAAGCACTGTGTTGCAGCTTGCTACCGTTCAGATTTAAGATTCACTAGATTAAGAATATTACTTTTTTGATTTTGTTCAGAAAAATTAATTTTATTTGATAATTGCAGTAAATATTGTTAAGTTTGTTAGTGATACAACTAGTAAGTGTTGAAATTACTGTTAATTATTCTACTGCATCATTCAGTTTTCTTAATAAAGTTTTCAGCCATACATCTTGTCCCCTTTTTCATCAAGTAATGTGCAGTCAGATTTGGTATACATTTCTTTACCTAATATAAATAAATCTTAATGACCAAGTGAATTGTATACATTCTTTAGTTTTGAAGGTAAAAAAAAAAAACACACTGATATCGGATTGGTATCGGTATCGGCCGATACTCAGAATTTTGGTATCGGATTGAAGGGGTGGTCAAAATCCCTTGCCTCTTCAGTATATATATCATAATATCATTTTAAATGATTATGTATTTCTTTTATAAAATCAATATTAAGTATATTCATTGTTACTTAAACATTTATTGACATAAATGTATTCTTTGTGCTTTTGCTTGTGAAATCATATACTTAACTGCATGGTGATGTACATGCACAAGTCACCAGCTTCTTTTAGGTGCACAAGGCCATTTGTCTCTTTCTCTGGTCTCAGGAGAAAGGTTTATGGATCCTAAAGGCGTCGTGAACACATATGTCCAACACATATGATACTTCTCTGTACAGATGGTCAAGCTATATTGAGCATTGCTTTATTGAACTTTAATTGTTATATTAAACTGTATTCTTTCTATTATATTTGCTTTCTGAGAAGCAAATGTTACCTGTTTTTCTCCCAAACGAGTGAATGTTTTACCATTATGTTTTGGTACACTTAACTGATAATAAGACGCTCAGACTCTCTTCAGCCTTGATGGGAGCTCCTATTTGCTAGTGTCCTAGGTGAATGCAGTAACAGTGAAAATAATAGGGAAATAGGGATTTGGTTTATGTTTGAGTGTTAAAACATAAAGGGGTCATTGAAGCCAATAGTTTAAGGCACCATTTCTTTGTTGAAGTCTTACTCCAGTTAGACTAAAGTTTAGTGCTAGTCTTCTTGGTTGCAGGTTAAGCAACCACTGTCATTATTGGAGGTTGAATGAGTTGTTGTTCTGGACACACTGGCGCCAGCAACCCAAATCTATGACCTGGAAGGTCATGACGTGCCTCATCGATGGAGATATGTTTCGTCTATCTGTATATGTGTGGAAAATTGCTGTGTATCCATATCTTAGCCAATGAGAATCATTCAACGTGTAAGCAATGACGTAGCTTAGACCTTGAAAATGGTATAACTGCTGTGATTGTTGTAACTGGAAGGGGGCGGCCTACGAACTCCTGAGTGAGTCTTGAAGCTGAGTTCTGCTGATGAAATGGCAAACTATGTTCAGTAAAACTTTCTTTAATTTTTATAATTCCGACTCCGGGTCTTCATTCTTCATATCTGGTTCTGGGTCCTTTAACTGTTAACCTCTAACAGGATCGGATCGGTTTTGAAAAAAACGGTATCGTTGCATCCCTAGTAATTATGTTGGCTATAAAGAAGCACCATTCAGACAATAAACAAGGAGTGAAGTTATAGAAGAAATGGCTTTATTGTAAACAAAATATATTCCTGTATGTAAAAGTAAATAAATTAGGGCTGTCAGCGTTAATGCATTAATCGCGATTAGTTAAAAACAATCCATAACGCGTTATTTTTTTTAATCGCATTTCAAGGAACGCGTTTTTGTCCCTTTGGCTAGCCCGTAGTCAGCCCCTTTGGTTTGTGAAGCGGTAAAAAGTGATGGATAGAAAAAGTACGACCGGATTTTTAAACAGCCTGTTTAACTAAAAAAAAAAAATCAGACGGTTCCGTTGACAACACTAAGGTACAATGCAGCATTTGTTTCAAGGAGTTCAGCTACCATCGGAGCACGTCAAGTCTAAGTTACCACCTCCAGGCCAAACACCCCGGTGTTTCATTTGACGCTTCCCGGCCAAGCAAGCCGCAGCCTCGCCAGAGAACTATTCCTGAGTGTGGGCGTCGCAGCAGACCCTTGGATGAAAATAAGTTAACCACAGCGATCGAATTTACTACTAGTGTTAAATATCACTTGATTGCTGTTATTGCTAGGAATTGTTTTGCTAATAATGTTATTGTTTATTTTTGAAGTAGGTTAAGAGAGTGGCCTGATAAATGTCATCTCTCAAAGTAAGCACTGCGTTACTTTCCCAGACAGCAAACTGACATTGAATCAACGTGGAAATGACGTCTCTCGTGACATTGAAACAACGTTGATTTTGCTAATCGAATTAACGTTGAACCAACGTCAGACGCGGCATTCTTCAAAGCTAAATGAAAATCGAAAATTGGTTTGCTTTCATAACGTTGAAACAACGCGTTGATTTCAAGGTGATTTTCCGTTAGTTTTAAAAAGAATGACGCGTCTGACGTTGGTTCAACGTTAATTCGATGAGCAAAACAATGTCAGATCAACGTTGTTTCGATGTCATATTTCCACGTTGATTCAATGTCAGTTTGCTATCTCCTCCTAATATTTGGAAGTTGGTCTACATTGCACTTTTTTTTTAATAAAAAATGTTCAAAAAGGAAATTGTATGTGTTCTTTTGATTCCCGAAGAAAATTTTGGTAAGATATACTACATTATGGGCTTAGAACTGTCTTGATTTGCAAAATAACAGAATTTTACACATGCAAAAAAAAAAACGCGATTAATCGCAGTTAACTATGAAGCTTCTGCGATTAATTGCGATTAAAAAAATTAATCGTTTGACAGCCCTAAAATAAATATACATTGACATTTTTTGTATTTGACTCTGTTCAGCGAACTGATGGCATCACCTAGAAAAAAAAAGGATAAATGGTATTAGCACAGCTACAACAGTTTACTATGGAAAAGAAAAACAACACTGAAGTGATGTAACTAAAATAATGAATGAAAATTGATATCTTGCTTATATAAAAGAATAACAATTTTTTCACAACATACCTGCCCTCTTTGGACCTGTGACTGCACCAGATCTGCTGTGGGAGGGGGCACAATGCCAGACAGGGGTCCAGTAACCGAGGGTCATCTGGTCTGTGTCAATAATGCAAACGCTCCTCATCCTTCATTTTTTCCCGCTTCTTTGAAACTCCATCAATTTCTCTTTTGCCCTCTGCGCCGTAGTGGGGACTCTGTGCTGTCGCCGAGGACGCGCCTCCCGCTGCCATCCCAAGGACTTCAGTCGAGTCTCCATAGCAACTTATTCAGTAACCGCTGTCGGCACCTCTACTTCCAAGCCCCGCTTCCGCAACTCGATCCCAGCTTCGTGTGCGCTGCTGTATGTTCCGACGCCACTCTCCCAATGGATTCGTATGCTCGTGTAAGGTGTTTGGAAACGAACACCTTTCTCCTTTAGCACTTTCTTAATCTCTTGATAAGCCATGCGTTTTTGGACGATCTCAGTTGCATAGTCGTGGTCGATATAAATGTGTCTCCCTTTTGACTGAATGCGTCCTTTTTTCCACGCTTCCTTGAGGATTAGCTCTTTAGTGGTAAATTCTTGAAAATGTACTATAATTTGTCTCGGGTTATTATTTGGTCGGAGCTTAGCTGCAAAGACTCTGTGGGCTCGCTGGATTTTAAGATCCAAGTCCGCTGGAAAAGGTAACTCACGTTTGAGGAAGTCTGTCACGAATTGCTTCACCGACTTCCCTTCCTCTCCCTCTTCCACCCCGAAAAGTCGAATGTTGTTCCTTCGCGATCTAGATTCAAGATCGGTCAGTTTGTTTTGGATACTCCTCTGTCGCTTAATGCTTTCAGTCAGCGCTTCGGTCAAATCCAGTGTCATGTCCTCAACACATCCGCTCCGTTCTCCGCTTCGTCCATTCTCCTCCGTCAGGTTGTCGAGTTTATTACCCATCTCCTGGCGCAGGTCATTGATGTCCTTCCTTAGTTTGTCATTGTCCTCCTTCAGTTCGGATTTAAGCGTTTCTATTGCTTCCAATATCGCGCTCGAGGTTTTGTTAGTTCCGCCCGGGCTCGAGCTTGCTTGCTCGGTTGCGTTGCTAGCTTTTGTCGCGGTTGATTTGTCTCCTTTTGGCATTTTGCGTCTTTTTTGGTCTTTAACGTTTTGAACCCCACTCAAATGCTTAATTTACTCTATTAATAATAGAGTTTTGGTGGGTATTTTCCATCAATCTCGGAGAGCGGTCACCAAACACGTCTGTCACGTTACCCCATCACCGGAAGTCAAATATATTTTAATTATTTTATGCAAATTCCTCAAGGCCATAATCTCTGAGTTTACTCCGATTTACTGGTAATTCTGGTTTACTTCGGAATTCTGACATGGGTATTGTAATAAAAAACATTTTAAAAAATGCAGTAACTGTTAATTTACCTACTTAAATTAAATTTTGAAGTAACATTGATTTACATACATACTACCGGCAAGTCTTGACCTGTGTGACTGATGTATTTAGACCTGCTTTGTCTTGTGGTGGTGAAACGTCTTGAAGCAACAGAAAAATATACAATTTAATAGAATAATTTGATAGATAGTTAACTAGGACATTCAGACTTGACATAAGACACAGACATATGTGTATAGATTATTACACAATTCTGTTCATCACATAAATGCATCTAATGCTATTACTCTATCATTCACTTGTTCCGCAGAGTTTCAGAGTTGTACTCTGACATTGACAATACAGAACTGGACCGTTTGGTGATGACGATTCAAAGGGAGCACCCACGGTGTGGGTACCGTATGATGAGAGCTTTTCTCCAAGCACGTGGACATTTGATTCAGTGTAAGTGTGTTTTTGTTTACATATTTGCAGGCATTTATTCTTCTGTGTCAGACCTATGGCAGACCTGGATAGCCTTGTTTGCATTTTGGTGTGTTTGTATTGTTTTGCAAGTACACAGCCAAACCAGTGGTGTTGACTACAGGAGTAAAGCACAGCACAAGCAGATATTTTACGTTATGACTAATTGTTATTTGGATTCATGTTCTATGAGCTTTTCCTTATATATTTGTGTGTAAGCAGCCTTTGCATTTTCATTACAAGCAATCAGAATTCAGTCCCAATGAATGAACAACTACTGCAGATATATTTGGTACAATCCTGGTTTAATACACAAAGCATACGGCTTTGGTCCAGTGTAGAAGTATAAACCAGACTTCAATCTATACTCACAAGATAGCTAATAAGCTATTTGGTGTACATACAAGCATTGCCAGTTCAATTGTAAGAACAAATAAAAAACATTCAACATTATTATTTCAGTAACTCTTTTGGAAATTCTTGTATTTACTTTGCATCATGTAGAAGTGATTTGACAAAACTCTAACTTTAAACGCAACATAAAAAAAACCCACAATATCTCCTTTGAAGTTTTTAGGATACGTGAATCACTACACAGAGTGGACCCTGAGGGAACACAACTTCGAGCCCTTGCTAACCGGACTCTTCATCGCAGACAGTACTCCGTTCCTTCTCCGAACTGCATGTGGCATATTGATGGAAATCATACATTAATACGTAATTCAATTTTTTGGATGACACCCAACTGGTATTGGGTGATCAAATGTTTTGATGACAAGGACCCCCAAAATGTATGATCTCCTTGTGAGGGAACATACTGTATTTTTATTTACTACACATTTATACTGTGAGACCATAATATTAAGCATTATATTTTGTATTACAACATTGTTGTTATATTTATATTAATTATTAAATTATATACAAGACTTAATATACGATTTAATAAGGGTGGTGGTGACAGAAAAAGTCATGGAAATGTTCTACTAAAAACTGGGTACAAACTCTGATGTTCTTTTCTTGTCTATCATCCTTTTTGTCTAAAATCAGCTGATGATTTGTGATCCATGGAGGCATTGATGGGTTTAGTCGTCTGGTAGTATATCTGAATGCTTCTACTAACTACTAATGCCACCACTGTGCTGGATGCTTTCTGTAGCTCCCCCCAGTAATTTCAC
Source organism: Pimephales promelas (assembly GCF_016745375.1). The sequence continues at coordinate 57,083 of NW_024121378.1, read as the reverse complement.
GAGCACAAGGATTCTCTGATGACAGGCGATTTCTTGACTGGTTCACCATGAGGATAACCATCCAACTCAAGATGCCATGAGAACTGAATATACAAGAAATAAAGTTACAATAAAGAATATAAAAGAACATAAATAAATCAAATAAATAAATGTTGTCTTTGTAAACTTTCTGAACAGAGTAAAATTCGCTTTAACAGTCTTTGTATAGATATCACTCCTTTCCATACAGCAACACAATCCACATTATCACATTATCACACTCTTTACAATGCAGTTTCAAATTAAGAGTCCTTAATACAACAATCAAATAAACATGAAATATTAAATGACTTCTCTGTCAGTTACACTTTCCTTGGTGCTGTTAGCCAGTATGGGTTGCCATCTCGTGTTCGTTCAGATAAAGGAGGAGAAAACATTGAGGTGGCTGAATTTATGGTACAGAACCGTGGAGAAAACCGTAATTCTCACATTACGGGAAGGAGCATTCACAATCAGAGGTAAATGAAAAAATACTTCTGTGGTTTGAAATCATGATGCTTTTCCAATATATATATATTTATGTTGGACATGTAAAGCAGAATCATTTATTCTTTATAACCTTTTTACAAACGTTGCCTGTAAGTTCTTAGAAGCATCCGTCACCTCTCTACTGCAATCTCCCCGCTTTCTTTGAATTCCACTAAAACTTTTCAATGAGAATGAAATCACTATACAGGGCACTCAAGAACATTCTCTGATCCATGAACCAAGCTTAACTAGATCTGGATGTATACTTTGGGATAGCTGTCCTGCAGAAAGTATACATTGATCATCAAGCTTTCGTTCAATTTACTTACAAAAAAGTCATCAATAAAGTCCTGTAAAACTGTTGTTAATTGCTCTAAAATTGCTGTACAGTTTTGTTCTTATAAATTTTACAGCAATATACAGTTTTACATGCAACTTTAAAAAAATATGGATATGGATTTAAAATATGGTCAAATATGGAGGTGGTCAGTCTCCTTTTTTCTGGATATCTGCCTACCTGCCAAGTTCAGTTCCAACCCCGGTTTTCAAATACACATGCCTGTAATTTTCAAGTGCACCTAAACATCTTAATTAGCTAAGTCTAATTAGGATTCAGTTGTGTTTGATCAGGTAGGTTGGTAGATCTCCGTGTACTGGATTGGACACCCGTGGTCAAGACTATTCAAACACCTGTCAAATTCAAATCTAAATACACAAATATGGCTTTGATCTATAAAAAAGATATGAATTTTATTGATCATAGTGTGATACTTGGTTTTTTTTTTTTTTTTTAGGATTGAACGTCTTTGGCGAGATGTATACACACAAGTCCTTGATTTCTTCCACGCATTGTTTTACCACTTGGAAGTGACTTGACTGATGAACCCTGATGATGAGATCCACCTTTTTGCTCTGCATTGGACCTTTTCCTCCCAGTTACAACATCAGCTTCACAATTTTAAAGAAGCATGGAATTTGCACAGACTAAGAATGGAGAATGGTCGATCTCCATATCAACTGTGGTTGCAAAACAGAGATGCTGCTGATGATTTAGGGACTGTATGTTTGCACATTTAAACTCAAGAATAA
>NW_024121378.1:0-54987 GCF_016745375.1 Pimephales promelas | reverse complement strand
GATGAGTATGAGGGAGGCAGGACTACGTGTTCAACCAAATATAAGCAGGTCTCTGTGGCCTCCATTGTCAGGACATTCAGAGAAGAGAACCGGTAAGTGTACTATCATTTATGGTCCCTCAAACTTACAGTACAGTATGTGCAGTTGTGGAACGTCTCCGTAAATTACTGTAACCACAAATTGACCTTTTTCTACCAGTATTACAGTACAACTAATAGTATTACTGTAAAATACTGTATATATTTAATGTATTGTACATATTTGGTGACATTGCATTAGGTGTGTTTGTACAATTCTAACAAGCGGTTTTATTTGCTAGAATTGAAAGACTGCCACATGCCGGTGGAAGGAGAGGTATGTTCTCACAACAGCAGGAGACCATCATTGTCAATATGGTCCTTCAAAATAATCTCATTCGTCTGCGTGAAATAAAACAGCGAGTTGAGGAAGACAACGAGAACTTTGAAGGAATCAACAGTGTGAGTCTCTCCACAATTGACCGTGTCCTGAAACGCAACCTGATAAGTCTCAAACAAGCCTACCGCGTACCATTCGAGAGAGAAATTCTGAGAGGGTAAAAGAGCTACGATATCAATATGTACAAGTAAGTAATCATGTTCAGAGATTATACAGCACTATTGAGTTTCTGTACATCTTCACTGTTGAATGAAATGCAGCACATGAATACAGAGCCATAAGGCCTGGAATGCTATATCATTTACGTTATATCAAAAATTTACTTCTTTTCATTTCTATAGAGAATGTTTCAACTGGATTCCATGGAGAGGCCTCATGAGTGCATCTTCTTGGATGAAGCTGGCTTCAATCTTGCCAAGAGGAGAAGAAGAGGCCGCAACATTATTGGTCAACGAGCCATTGTAGAGTTGCCTGGCAGCGTGGTGGCAACGTTACCATATGTGCTGCCATCAGCAGCTACGGGGTCATTCACCGCCATGTGACTTTGGGACCTTACAACACTGCCCATCTTATTACGTTTCTGTATGCTCTACAGGAAGCATTACTGAGACGTGAACAGAGAGGTGATGAGCAGGCAGAGCATCCCATGTACGTGGTAATCTGGGACAATGTGAACTTTCACCGTGGTCCTAGAATACGTGAGTGGTTTGAAAATAACCCACGTTTTATAAATGTGTGCCTCCCACCATACTCGCCCTTCCTTAATCCATTGAAGAATTTTTTCTGCATGGAGGTGGAAGGTCTATGACAGAAATCCATATGCACAGGAAAATCTCCTTCAGTCAATGGATGCAGCATGTGACAACATTGGAGTGGAATCGATTCAAGGTTGGATTCGTCATGCTAAAGGATTCTTTCCCCGTTGTTTAGCAAGGACCGGATTGCCTGTGACGTTGATGAGGTCCTGTGGCCTGACCATGCCCAGAGGCATGATGCTGAGGCAGAATGATTCCGAAACATTGCTACCAATATGCGGCATATATTGTTTGTGACTATATTTGTGCAGGATTGTGCAAGTACTTTATAATAAATCATTTTTTCCCCTACTCTGCCTTGAGTGCAGTGTTTTGCATTTATCTCTGTAGTGTGTAATGACTGCTGTGTAGTGTTTATGCATTAGCTGGATGTGTGTGATATCTGAAACAGTGTTTGGTTTTGGGTAAAGATAACATAATTCTGAAGCAATTGTTTGATATAGCAAGACAAGTCAAAGGTTTTGACAGTGTAGCTTAAGTTTGGTGATTTGTGTTTAAGGTTTTGAGAAAGCGAGAGAAATTTTCAAAAAATGTGTTTTAGCAACTCAGAAATACTGTAAAGAAATTTTAAAAATAATTTTTATTCTTTTTCTTTTTAAAGATACTTCTTCAGTACCTCACCCTAAAAAGAAAAGCCGGTGTGAACAGTACAACAACCTGTACGACTTTCTTAGTTTTAATTCTTTTACTTTACCACTTGTGCACATTTTCATATTAAAAAAAAGTGTTTGGGGGTTTCCAGAATACCAAAATATCATTAGTTGTGGGTGGAGTGGAGATGGCAGGAAGTGACGTAGGAGTAGGAAGTGAGATGGAGTTGGGAGAAGAAGACGCAGGAGAAGCTAACAGTGGAGATTGGAAATAGTTCGAAATTTCAAAAGGAAAAAGAAAGATGAAAACCTTAATGATGATAATCGTTGGGATTCGGATGTGGAGAGTGTTGTTAGTACATCTCAAACTAGAGGGAAGAGTTTAAGGTAAAACTTCAGTTTGATTCTCCTGGCTCAATTAACCCATTGAAATTGATGAAAGTAATACATGATGCTGTAGGTACTGTGGATATTAAACCACTTAGAGATGGTAAACAAAAAAATAGGAGGCAAAATATATTTTTTGTAATTCTGTTAAAGGGTCACTTCACCCATTTGCATTAAGCTTTGTATCTTTAGAAACCCAGTCATATTTTTGAATGGTCATGGTTTATCCCCTTATTTTCCCCCGAGATGGGAGAAATAAGGATTTAAGTGTTTTATTTCCTGCTTATCGTGACGTAAAAATCGTCATTTTGCGTCACAATAAGCAGGAAGTCACATTTCATTGAAATGTCAACAGACTACAATGATTAGCTCATTATTATTCAAGGGTGTGGCACCCACTCACCCACAGGCCTATTACAGATCAGTGGGTGGGACTTCACTTGCAGAAACTGAAATCAATATCCGCCATCTTGTTTGGAAGCTAAGCTAACAAGCCCTGTGGAGATATGAAGTTATGATAATGATGGAAGAAACTAAACATGATATGGAAGAAGAGGATTTTAAAAATTCCGCTGCTCGAATCCGATGTTTTTATTTTTACGAGGCGCAGTATAGTTTAGAGCAGCTGAGGCTGATGGAGGAGCAGGAGGCGCTAAGGCCTGTCGCGGTCGAGGACCCCGCACTGACTCTGGCGCTGGGCGGATTGCTGTTGCCTGTACTCTCGCTGCGTGCTACAGCCTACGGACACAGAGTCCGTCTGCTGCAGAGAATTTCAACAATGGCAATTTCTCCTGGAGGAAATCTCTGAATCAGACGAGCACATGGACGTTTGTGTTGTGATAGTTTCGCCTTCAGAACATCCAGGTATCATGCAGTAATTCACCATACAGAAATAAATACAAACGCCGAGTAATTCACTAATGTGTTTACAAATGTAACGTGAACTGGGTTTGTTGTTGTGGGAAGAAAGAGGCATGAACCGGCGAACATTTAAACATTTTAATAGTAAAATGAACAATTACAAAACGAAAGTAAGCCAGCGTTACACACAACAGAAACAAATAAACATAAAATCAGGCCTGTTTCTCTCTCGATCTGCCGTCGTCGCTCCCCATTTTATACATTCGCTCCTTCGTGAGAGACGCACCGGCGCGCGCCTAACAGGTGTCTTTCATTATCACTCACGCCACCGGCCTCGCGCAGCGCGCCGTCCTCTTACATCCCTCGCCCTCGATCGTCCTGCTCGCCACAGCCAACTAACTAGACATTTTGTTTGAAATGAATTTAAAACTCTTACTCTGGTAACAGCTAATGTTAGCGTTGTAGACGGAAGAGTGAATTCTCTGTTTGCACTGTTCCGGTGGATGGGTGGGTTAGTGGGTGTGGCTTGCGGAGCTGTGCAATGCAGTGGCATTCTGGGTACTGTAGTTTTTTAACACAAATGCACCCCTTGGTTATTTTCTGTATTTTCTCGGTCAAGAGGGCACCAAATTAAAAAATTATTTTACATTTTTATAACATAGATGATCCACTTTCAATAAAGATTAATGTTGCAATGGGTGAAATGCTCCTTTAATTACACTGCGCAAATCGGATGAGGAAGGGTTGGCTCTCCGGTCTCCATAGAACTTAAAATATTCATTTTATTTTAGTTTTCGTGTTCGCATTTATGAGGAAAAAACTAATTTACAGACGCGACCGCTCTGAACTGGCACTAAAAGACTGCTTTAAAACTTTCACATAGTCTGTTGCCTTTAAGAAGTAAAAGCAGACAATATTAGATAAGGCGTGGGGGCGTCTCATAAATAGCCAATAGGGTATACCGAAACTCAGCGTATAAGTATAGCCTACTCCACAGACCTGAAAAATATATCTATACTGAAATGTCTACTTGTAAACAGAACAATTCAAAATGAAAGAAAACAGACTGCTCTCCGCTTATGAAATAAATTGTGCATTTCGCATTCACTAGCCTACTGCGAAGATCGCGAGTCAGCATCGTCAACTTCATCTTTATTACTAAACAATTCAAGTCTCCTTGCTATAGGCATATTTGACATATTCATAATCTTTGCTTTTTCATCAGCTTTTAGGAGCTTTATTATCGCCACCCTTACTACATGAACAAGTCACCACCGCATCAAAAACATGATTGCGTGAGGAAAACATGACAAATAGCACCTATACATAGCCTAACTGTTTAAAAAGAAAACACAGAACGAATAGCCTAATGTGCATACGTCCATCTCACGAATGTGGTCTTCTTCATGCCATCCTCACCCATTAGGCGCTTTTCCACTGGCCAGCGCGAGCACAGAGGCCGAAATCATGCCTCACCGCACTCCTGTAGAAAATAAATCGCTATACAGATATATCAGCCTTTATTTACAAACTTGGACACCACACGTGGCTATTGACTGACCACTAACAGGTAACTTAGCCTACTTGCATTTTCCATTCTCACAATCTTGCTGTATTTTTATTTTTTTTACAATTAAAATTAAAAGTCAAGCCTCACTGTAATACAAATGTAATACAAGCCTCACTGAACATGTAACGAGTAAAATATTACTGAAAATTGATTAGTAATGCCTTACACTACTGCGTTACAGCAAAAAGTAATATGTTACTGTAATGTATTACTTTTGTAATGCGTTACTCCCAACACTGATCAGCAGTGCCTGCCATTGAAGGTGTCTCCATCTAAATGACCATACCACTGAACATAGCTTTCTCTGTATTAGCTTTAGCACAGAAATCATGTTTTTCTTAAACTATAAAATAACAGGCAAGCTATCAGGTAGGGCTGGGCGATAAAACGATAACGGTAATTATCGCGATATAATTTTTCTCGATAAAACGATATCAAGAGGTCGATAAATGTTCGATAATGTTTATGCGCCAAAAGCGGAACGAAACTCATTTAAACCGTGCGCGCCACACGGAGCATTTATCCGCTCGGGTCAAAGTCCAAAATGCAGCGAGCGAGCTCACGCAGACGCGATCGTCTCGCGCACGAGCAGTGGCGTAGCCAGGGGAGGGGCCATGGGGGCACTGGCCCCTCCTGTAATCTGATTGGCCCCCCAGTGTGCCCCCACCCTTCTACTTGTCTGTCACTCAAAAATTCAAATCATAATCTATCAGTTTGTAGTAGAATCCGCGTCGCGATGCTCCTCGACGAGGATCAAGAATAGCGAGCCAACTGTTTTCCCAACGAAAAAAAAAACACACAGTAAGTTGATCTATTTTATACAGCTTTTCGATTTTTTCGATTAACGAGTTGTTGCAGTGCGAGTTTGGTACCGTCCGTCTTTCTGTGTTAGGACTGAGACCAGGCTCGATGTACCGGTATTCTCTTAGAGCAGACCAAGATGCTAACGTTATCTAACTGTCCTGAGGCTGAATGTAACAGGGTTCTCCGTCGCTACGACGGATTTCCGTTAATTGCAGCGATTCTATGACGGCAGACGAGACGGATACCCGTCAATTGCAGGGTTCCCGTCTGTCCTTATGTCTTGAATTAACTTTTCATAATTTTAAGGCCGTAAATAGACTTTCATTTCTCAAACAGTGTGATAAATGTTTTAATTTTAGTTTGAATAGGTCTTAAATTAAGGAAAGATGATGTGTATTTACCCTGCTGAGGGGGGTGTGATAAAGCCTGGAGTGGAGTGAAAACGTTCCTCTCTCCACTCTAAGCATTCTGTAATCACTTCGCTCGCGGTCCACTCCGGTTTTTCAATTCCCGCTCACGGAAAAAGTGCTCCATGTTCACTCAATTAATCTTAGTTTTTGAGAAGTGCATGTCAGACTACAGCTCATTTGCTGCTGTCCCATGATAGAAAACAGAACGCGGATGGGTATTGGTAGTTTCTCAATACCAAGTACGCAAACTTAGGACTTGCCAAGTTCGACTCGGGAGAACGAACTCCCGAGGACGAGAGGACGCGAGGGGTATCTCGAGTATTCTGCTAATGAAACAGCGCGTTCTTGATCGCAGCACCAGTTATCTCTTTATGTATAGGCAACAATAAAACGAAATATGTTATAAAATACACTCTGCTTCTTTTCATCAACAATTAAACGAAATATATATATAAAACACCACTTTAGAATATATAAAATTACACAACTCTGTCTCTTTTCGTTAAATGTCAGTTTTTATGACAACATCCCGTTCAAAAGTATAAGTAGCCTAATAGGTAGGCTATAATAAGCTATACAATGAGAAATAAAGCAAACAATTCAGCATAAGTCAGCTTTCTAATAGGCTACAAAGTTAAAGTTAAATATCCTAAATATATAAAGTTATGAAACTTCACTTTGCCCTCAGCCAAAAGTATTTGCCATGGAACAAACTAGTTTAGCATTGTTTGGTCTTAGATAAATAAAAGATAAATAAAAACATGCACGGAAAAGTTATGTAGATGGGTGATTATTTGTCAAGATAAGTAATTGTTTTTCGTAGATTAAAATATCTTTTAAATTACACAAACTGGCAATATTAGATCGGTTTAAAACATCTCCCCTTCAAACGCTATTGGTCTCGACTATTTTAATAAAGTTACAGGAATATGACTTGGCCTGAAAAAAAATTCAGTCAGAAGAATTTTTTTCACTTTATTCCCTAACAATAGGTAAAGTTTTTGTCATCCGCCAATAAAACCATAGCATTTAAACTAATAGTAATTTCCTCCTTTTTACCTCTGTTATGTCAGGCAGTGTAACAGGATGAAAAGGCAGGGAGATATTCAGTATTTTTTTTGCAAAGAAAAAGCCATGCCAGCCAGTGAAGGAGAGTCGGTCTGATGGTTTAGACACAGTGAGTTCAGAGCCTGCCTGCTCAACAGGAGACCTCTTGGTTCAGGAAGATTCGAGCATAAGTCAGAACAGCCCTGTACACCCTCGACCAGGTTAGTAGACAAGTTAGAAAGTGGACAGTGACATGATTTTGGTAGGCTATATTCAGGGATGCAAGTCCCTATATTGATATATTGGTATTAGTACATTGGTAATTTCCAGCTCGAAGGCCTACACTTATGCTGTTGACATTTCGTTCACATACGACGCGCATGGGCATGGCACCCTTTCGCGTAAACATGAGACGCATATAAAAATGGCCAAACGGCGCCTCCTAGCGGTCTAACCCTACCCCATACCTAAACATACCCATAACCGAACGCGTCTTATATTGACAATAAAGGGCTTCATGCGCGTTGTATGTGAACGAAATGTCAACAGCGTCAGTATATACGCCCTGGGGCACAGCCTCACTATCATACAGGAAAAAAAAAATTATTATTATTATGTTATTATGAATGCATACAGTTATGCAGTTAAAATCCTTGTATTTTACTAATATGCCTTTGTGTTATAGCTGTCTCTAGGGATGAAACAGATGAGAGTGAAAGTGATGTGAAAGAGATGGATACTTGTCACCCACCTTCAGAAGCAGAATCTGACCTTCCACTCACTTCTGACACTGCTCTTACAGGACCTGATGGTATGTCTTTTTTATTTTACATGTAAAATAGGCAATACATAACTGCGTTAAGGAAATGTTGCTAACTGTGTGTCTCATGTGCCTTTGAAACAGAAAGTGATAATTGATTCCCATTTCCTTATGCTTCTACCCAGACATTTCTCAATCCAGATCTGAGGGACCTGTGCAGCCTCATATCAGGGCTTTCCCCAGAACACAAATGGGCAACAGGAAGAGAGCTTTTAAAGATTCCTGGTACAAGGACAATATTTGGCTGGAGTACTCACTAAGCAAGGACTCTGCTTTTTGTTATGCTTGCAGACATTTCTCTCTTCCAAATGCACCATCATCTGTTTTCTCATCCACAACTGGCTTTTCCAACTGGAAAAAAGCCTTGTGTAAGGAGAGGGGCTTTAAAGCTCACTCTAAATCAGAGCACCATCATAATGCAATGTATGCATGGAAGCAGCACCAGCATGTTGTTAAAACTAAATCTTGCATATTAGATTCCATCAACAATGAGAGAGAAAAGAAAATCAAAGAAAATCAGTTGTACATCAAAACAATTGCTGATGTTCTTCTACTGACAGCCACACAGAATATTTCTCAGAGAGGCCATAGAGAATCTGAGGACTCAAACAACAAAGGGAACTTCATTGCCATTTTGGAAGAGATAGCCAAACATGATCCTATTATAAAGAAGCGAATGAGTGCTTATGGGAATTCTAAATACACTAGCAGTGGGATTCAAAATGAAATACTGGAATGCTTGGCAGAGATGGTACAGACTGAAATAATCAAAGAAGTTAGTGTTCAGTGTCATCGCTGATGAAACAAAAGATCTAGGGAAAAAGGAGCAGGTTTCTCTGGTTTTAAGATATTACTACAATGGCACTGTACATGAAAGTTTTTTAAACTTTCAGCAGGCTGAGAGCCTAGATGCAGCAGGGTTAAGCAGCATGATAATCAAGTGCCTTGAAAAGTATGGCCTTGAATATCGGACCAATCTAGTGGGGCAGGGTTATGATGGTGCTGCTGTTATGAGTGGGAGACACTCAGGTGTTTCCAAAAGGATCCAAGATGTGGCAAAATATGCCTTTTACGTACACTGCACTGCCCACTGTTTAAATCTAGTACTTGTAGACAGTGTTAAGTCTGTACCTGAAGCAGATACATTCTTTGCAGTTCTTCAGAGGCTTTACACTTTCATATCTGGCTCATATGTACATAAAAGGTGGCTTGAAATTCAGCAGGACATGTACAGTGGCCAACCTCGCGAACTTCAAAAATTAAGTGATACAAGGTGGGCGTGTAGGTATTCAGCCTGTCGCAATTTGACAGATAGGCTCCCTGCAGTATTTCGTCTTCTTCAGGAGATTATTTGTGACAGTAGTGGGGATCGCTCAGTGGAAGCACGAGGCTTACTAGCACAACTTGATCTAACATTTATTGGGCTTTTGGTAACCTTCAACACAATACTTGGCCAGTCAAAATTTTTGTCCGATATGCTCCAGTCACCTTCAGTGGACTTGGGAACAGCTGTTAATCTGGTTGAAGCATTGCTTGACACACTGCAGCAGTACAGGGATGATAAATTTTTTGAGGACATGTGGAAAGAGGTGGAGGAAATGGCTGTAAAGTGCCAAGTCAGTTTAGAAAAAAAAGAAAAGAGACCGCAGATCCCGAGCAGCAGGTTGTGTGGATCCGTAATCACTTCCTCAACTGGTGCACGTAGAGATAACTTGGGTAACAAGGAAGCCTTTAAAAGACATATACTCTATCCAGTGATTGACTCATTCATGAGTGAGCTGCAAAGAAGATTCTCTAAGAGAAATTGTGAAATTATGCACGGAATCCAAGCACTCCACCCTAAAAGCAGCACTTTCTTGCATGAAGAACCACTTTTTTCATTTGCTGAAATTTTTGAGTCAAATATTGAAGATTTGAAACAAATGACTTCTCTCATTGAATTTGTGGCATTTCTGGAACCCTTTAAGGATGTGTTTCATGAGCTTTTCAGGCTGTGCAAGATAGCCATTGTAACACCTGTAAGTAGTGCTGCATGTGAACGTAGCTTTTCAGCACTTAAGTTGATCAAAAGCCATCTCAGAACAACAATGAGGGATGAGAGACTGAGCCATCTACACTCTCAGAAAAAAAGGTACGAAAGCTGTCACTGGGGCGGTACCTTTTCAAAAGGTACACTTTTGTACCTAAAGGCATATTGGTGCATACCTTCATGGTACATATTTATACAATTATGGTACCAATATGCACCCTTTAGGTACAAAAGTGTACCTTTTTGAAAAGGTACCGCCCCAGTGACAGCTTTTGTACCTTTTTTTCGGACAGTGTAGGGGTTTTGAGCATTGAATCAAGACGAGCAAAATCATTAAATATGGATGAGTTTTTAAAACGTTTTAGCAGCAGCCATAAAAATCGCAGGATTGTACTTTTTTGAAATGAACCAGAAACAAACCTATTACAAGCTTGTACTCTTCCTGTGGCACAATCTGGTGAATTGTGTGTCAAGCAAAAAGTGAATAAAATGAGTCTCAAATTTGGTGTGTGTACTGTTTTTACAGAAGTGACAAAACATGATCCTTTGATGACATCCAGAAACATTCTCAAATAAAAAAAATAAATAAATAAAAAATGCATGATTAAATAGCAAAATAAATAATTAATACACTGGATTAAATAAGTCATTCTAAACTGTTTCTATGATCCACATATTTTCCGTTAAACTAAAGCTGCCTTTTTGAAAAAGTAGATATCTAACAAAGTATTGATATATGATATTTTACAATCAATATGCTCAAGACTAATTAGCCTGCCTCGACATAAGTAGATTTGGTCTGTTCATCAATGCAAATTGAATAGGATGTGAAAAAAAAGATTTATTATATACAATTTTATTACAGTTATATGAATTCATTAACTGTGTATTTATTACGAATGATTAATATAATTATGCATTTATATAAATAAGGCTGTTCTATTATTATTTGTGAGTTGTACACTAATACATTGGATTATTTTATTTATTACAGTTTTTCTTTCACTTTTGTAAAGTGAAAAGTTAATACAAATTGTATTTTATTGTTTGTTTTGATTTAGAGCATAACTGCTATTAAAAGATAATGGGGTATCACTGTTTATTGCTGATTTTAAAGCTTACTGTACTTGAAATGATTTCTCCTGTTCTACATACATACACAACATATGGCCCCTCTGTAATAATTGTGGCCCCTCTTGTGCCCCCCAGTTGAAAAAATCCTAGAATCGCCCCTGCGCACGAGATCCAGTGAGAAGCGCTTGAGTTCAGCGAAGAACACAAATGTCAAGTTTAAACCAGTTTAAAGGCAGATGAAACACCGCTGACAAAAAGGAGAAACAGCTGCGTGCAACGATACAGTCAGCATCTGAATTGATACTGAATCCATTTAGCCTACCATGGATTTACTGTAAGGTTAGTAATATTAACTGCACCATGAAATGTGGGATATACTTATTGAATTGTATAACATTATTATTGTAGACAATGTATTAAATGACTAATGGAATGTAAGTACATATAATAATGTATTTAAGTGTTAGGCTACTGTTTTTCATAGCTACAAATACCACAGAAACCATAAAGTTAGCTACATTTTGCCATGAAGTGAGGTGCTATACCTGGTTTTATCTGTGGTTATCATGCTCTAAATGCATGAGACAGGATGACCAATGGTTAATTTTAATAAAACTCAAACACTACTGTGGTCGTTACATAAAAAAAAAAAAACAGATGTTGCTGTTTTTGTTAATGAATATAAATGTAACATTATTAACTTGAGTTAGGATGCAGATTTACTGTCAACTCACTGTCAAATATGCATTTCGAGACAAAACATGTCATTTGAATAGTGCAGCCTGCACTGCAAACTGTGCTGAAGAAATATTTTTCTATTCAGATATTTATTTTAAGGAAGAATGAAAATGTTTGAATGTTCTACCTCATATTTGACAAAATGTTCTCGTGTTTGTCATATGTTCTGACAATAAAGAGTAGTTTAAAACCACAATTAATGTTCTGGTTTATACAACTTTCACTTAGGAGCAAAAATCTGCCTTTAAACTTGAAAGAAATAAAGATTTGACATTTATCGTGATAATTATCGATATCGACTGATATAAAAAAAATTATCGTGATAATTTTTTTTGGCCATATCGCCCAGCCCTACTATCAGGGATATTAATCATATCACTGTTATTCGTATCTTTTGAAGATTTGTTGTCATCACTTGTCTGTGTTTTCATAGAGTGGAAGATTGAGCCTGATCTTGAAACAGCTGCCCGGCTGTTTCGAAGACATATCTTAAAGAATGGTGAGGACAAACCAGACCTAGTTGTTACATTAGATCTACACAGCTGTGAAAAGGATCGGGAACGGGACATGTTGACCTTTTATAAACGTCCAAATATTGATTGGACAAGTCCATTAAAGCTGCAATACCTAAGATTTAGATGCCGCTAGAGGGCGCTACATTCAAAACAACAACAACGGCTTTGCTTGATGACGATGTGGAGGAACGCGGAATGTATGTATTTTATTAGATAATAAATAATTCAGTCAAAAGGGAGAAACATTTATTTCGACCACGACTATGCAACTGAGATCGTCCAAAAACGCATGGCTTATCAAGAGATTAAGAAAGTGCTAAAGGAGAAAGGTGTTCGTTTCCAAACACCTTACACGAGCATACGAATCCATTGGGAGAGTGGCGTCGGAACATACAGCAGCGCACACGAAGCTGGGATCGAGTTGCGAAAGCGGGGCTTGGAAGTGGAGGTGCCGACAGCGGTTACTGAAGAAGTTGCTATGGAGACTCGACTGAAGTCCTTGGGATGGCAGCGGGAGGCGCGTCCTCGGCGAGAGCACAGAGTCCCCACTACGGCGCAGAGGGCAAAAGAGAAATTGATGGAGTTTCAAAGAAGCGGGAAAAAATGAAGGATGAGGAGCGTTTGCATTATTGACACAGACCAGATGACCCTCGGTTACTGGACCCCTGTCTGGCATTGTGCCCCCTCCCACAGCAGATCTGGTGCAGTCACAGGTCCAAAGAGGGCAGGTATGTTGTGAAATTTTTTTTATTCTTTTATATAAGCAAGATATCAATTTTCATTCATTATTTTAGTTACATCACTTCAGTGTTGTTTTTCGTTTCCATAGTAAACTGTTGTAGCTGTGCTAATATCATTCATCCTTTTTTTTTCTAGGTGATGCCATCAGTTCGCTGAACAGAGGCAAATACAAGAAATGTCAATGTATATTTATTTATTTTTACATACAGGAATAGATTTTGTTTACAATAAAGCCATTTCTTCTATAACTTCACTCCTTGTTTATTGTCTGAATGGTGCTTCTTTATAGCCTACATAATTACTAGGGGTGCAACGATACCGTTTTTTTCAAATCGATCCGATTTGAAATTCTGAGTATCGGCCGATACCGATACCAATCCGATATCAGTGTGTTTTTTTTTTTTACCTTCAAAACTAAAGAATGTATACAATTCACTTGGTCATTAAGATTTATTTATATTAGGTAAAGAAATGTATACCAAATCTGACTGCACATTACTTGATGAAAAAGGGGACAAGATGTATGGCTGAAAACTTTATTAAGAAAACTGAATGATGCAGTAGAATAATTAACAGTAATTTCAACACTTACTAGTTGTATCACTAACAAACTTAACAATATTTATTGCAATTATCAAATAAAATTATTTTCTGAACAAAATCAAAAAAGTAATATTCTTAATCTAGTGAATCTTAAATCTGAACGGTAGCAAGCTGCAACACAGTGCTTATTATAAAGTATACCTTACACCTAGAAAACAAACACTAATATAACAACCAAGACAAGTATAGACTTCACCAGTAACATAAACCTGCTTCAGGATTCACTTGATCGTCATTGGCAGTTTTTTTTTTAGGAATATTAGCATTTCTGCTCTCTCTGCTTTTAGTCGGTTCCTTCTTTCATCTAGAATGTTGGAGGCAGTGCTAAACAGTCTTTCACTCTCAACACTTGTACAGGGGGCAGAAAGAAAGGCTGATGCAGTAGCAGCAAGGGCAGGGAAACGAGTCTTGTTCACTGCCCAGTAATGGAATGGGTTTTCAGACCGAGGGATAATTTGCTCTGTCATATACGTTTGCATTTGAAGAAGAGCACTCGTGGTAATTATTCCTCCAGGTTCGTCTTGCTTCTTGAGAACTTCATCAAACATCATCATTAAGGTGCTCTTGCTTGTGTGTCTGCTTGACCCACTTGCTTCTGCATGAGAAACCTTCTCTGCTGGATCTGCTGCAAGGCAGTAGTTGTCCCCCTCCAGGGGCGCAACTACCCAGTTTCAGAGGGGTATGCAGCAACAATTTTAGCGCCCCCCCCCCCCCCCCCCAAAAAAAAAAAAAGGAAAAATAAATGTAATGTAAGTGTGCTGTGTAATAAGTGAGTAGGAAGAAATGAGAGCTAACAGAAGAAAATAAGTGCAAAATTGTCGTTTATTAACACAATTATACTATAGCTACTCCACCTTGATGAACCCCCCCCCCCCTAAGAAAACTATAAGCTCCATTGGAACAGCAATACCAGTGTTTCTCACAGGACTTTAGGTAAAACTGTGGTAGGTGGACCTCTGTTTCTCTAGGGGGGTTCGGGGACATGCTCCCCCGTAAGAAAATTTTGTGTTCTGTAATGTTAAATTCAGCAGTCTGGTGCACTTTGAGAGTTCAAAATTGAAAGCTCCAACCCATATTCAGGGTGCAAATTAAACAGAGAAAAATTTGAACCTCTTTTAGTTAGTGTCTGTCTACATTACACTACTACATAATAATAGTTATAATATTAACCACATGATAGTAATTGCCATAAAGGCTATTGTAAAACAAATGCACAGAAAAATAAAGGAAACTTTCATAATTAGTTTTGCAATCATTTCTATACTTGAAAGATACTTGCGCATAATGACGTATTTCATGGGCCAGTGTGTCAGAAAAAAAAACTAAAGCTGACTTTTTTTGACCAATGCATTACATCAGCACAGCGCCGCCAATTAAGCAAAAAACAAAACAAAAACAAACAACAAACAAATGGGCCGCCGATGTATGAGTTTTGTGGGCCGTTAAGACAAATAAATTAAAAAAGGATGAAATGTATTGGCTGAAAAGCACGTCGGCCCAGCGGGAATCTCCCGGTAGTCCCGATGGCCACCGAGATATAGATAGCCTACATGTGTTGGGATGTCACATTTTAAATCCTACCTGTTGGATTTCAGCAATGCATGCAGTTATTTAGCTGCTGTCGTATCAATTGACATGCCATCTCCTTTTCTCTCTTTCTTTTTCTATTTTTAGCCCCACAGCATTTTGTTTAATCCATCTTTTTCGACGACAACTCACTACTTGTACCTGCTCGCTCAGCGCTCACGGCGCCCCCGCCCGCTCGCGATATTACCCGCCCCCCTTCTCCATGAGGGCGCCTACTCTAGCCTAGCTGTTAGTCCTCTAAAATTTTATATAACAATGAAGGAATGCAGAAATGATTTAGAAACGCACAACGGCAGCTACATATAGAAATACAATATAGCCTATATAATTTTTTTTTTTTTTTTTTACCATCGCTTTGGCGCCCCCCATTGTGCTGCGCCCCTATGCGCCGCATATAGCGCATACCCACTTTTTGCGCCACTGTCCCCCTTAGGGTTGCCACCCGTCCCTTAAAATACGGAATCGTCCCGTATTTGTGAAGTAAACAGCGCGTCCCGTTTTGAATCAATAAGGGACGCGGTTTGTCCCGTATTTCCGAACGCATGATCCCATGCAAATCATGCCACCCGCATTCTGTGAAGACTCGTCCTATTCTACCCTTGATTGGGTAATATTCGCTGCCATTGTTGGTTTGATTGGTTTGTTTAATATACCATCAGGTTCAGGGCCAATCAGAGTCAGAAGAGGGAGGGTCTTGATGCGTCCACCTCTGAAACGAAAGTGTGTGCAAAAGTAATGACGAGAGTGGGAGGAAACAAATACTTGGCTGGAAAGTGTCAGTGGCAATGAGTAGCCTAAATAAGTTATAATTAGAAATAAGAGAGATATATATTTAATACATATTTAATAATAAAAATGGGCATGTTGTGGAGAAAATAAAAACCTAGAGAATTTCATCCTTTAATAGGCTACTATAGAATTAACAATATGTCTGAATACACAAATAAATACATAAATAGATTTTCTTACCAATAATAAAAATTTTACATAGACCCACACATAGTTGAATAAACAAATAAGGATTTTACAGTAGCCTATATATAATACTAATAGTAATTATAATAAAATCAATTTCACAAGAAGAAGTAGTTAATTTGCGCATGAATGCATTTTAGTGTCTTTTTTTCCATAGTGACAAGTCTAGAGAACATGCGGTATCCTATTGTTTTTTGTTGTTGTTTTTTTCTTTGAAAAATAAATATATAATATTAATATAGTATTCCATACATTTGTCAGAGCTTGGTAGACAACTATTATATTTGTTAATGTTATTAAACAGATTAATAAATACATTATAATTGGTATTATTAAATATTAATCATATATGCATAGCCTACTAAATTATGGTCATATCTGTAATACACTTTATGGCAATTAAAAGTTTTACTTGAGTTTCACTTGTAGTTTTTTAAAAAAAAGTTTTAAAAGTGCTACAAGTGCTACATTAAAAAATAGACAAACAATTACATAACAATTTCAAAATGAAATTCAAAATCAATGTGAGTAAATAAAAACAATAAAAATATCCCATCCATGCAGAATTGTCAAAAACATGATTACTATTATATAGTAAATAAGTAAAATAATAAAATGTAAAATAATAATATAATAATTCTGTTGCAAGCTCACATGTTTTCTCTTGGTTTATTGTTGAGCTGTCAAGTTGAAATAACCAGTTCCATACCATTGACACATTTTTTTTAATTAATTGAATTATTTATTTATCTCGCGTATGGGTGTCCCTTATTTTGCCTCACTGAAGGTGGCAACCCTAGTCCCCCTCTTCAGTGCATCTTCCATCTTCTCGACCTCTTGTATCAGGGCATTTTTTGCATGCCTGGCAGTGTCTGCATTTGAAAAGCATCTGAGACAAAACATGCAGAATAAATAGTCTATTTTTATACAAACGTTACATGGTCATTACAGCTATATAAAAGTTGTCATTTATCTTGATCCTTTTTTATTTATTTATTTTTTTAATTTTTGGAATTGTTTCTTAAACTAATTAAAAATGAATTTATTTATTTTGTTTTGCGATGAAAGTGCAACTGTCAGTGAAATTATTTACAGATGCATTCTGATAAAATTCCAAGCTGCAATGTAATTACTTTTCTTTTTATTGGTTGCTGAAAAGATACTTACAAAATATTTACTTATTTTTTTCTGAATAAATAAAGCCTTATTTGATGTCTCAAAACCACAGACAATTTTCATAATTGGACATAACAAATTTAAATTACAAACATAATGCAACTAAAATAAATAATTTTATATAAAGGCCAAATTTGATCGTATATAATACAATTATAAGTGGTCGTTATCTGTCATCCAATGACTTAAAAAAAATCTTCAGGATGAAAAAACAAATTATATTTAATGTGATTAATGCATAATCGGACGGCTTCACATTAAAACGAACGTAAATCTGCAGAATATGGAAAGCATTCCTAGCCGTTATTTTAGCATAAAAGTTTAATGACAGAGTTAATGACTAAAACTTTTTAATCAATTAAACGAAACTGATAGAAACTTGAAAATATGTTTTTAATAATAGTAATAATAGCCTAATAATATGAATCTTATTTACAATAAATGAAGAACGTTGTCATCGTCAAAATTGTATAATGGAAAATATATCTTAGCGTGCAAGTGACATTTTATGTGTGTGCATAGACTTTTTGCTTACCTGTCTTTGTACCGTGGAGTAAACGGAGTAAAGTCGTTCATTCTCGATGTTACCAAATCGTGTGTTGACTGCTTGTAGTAGTGTACTTTTCATTGTTTTAATCCCCGTGTCTGTGTCTCTCTCCTGAGACAGCAAACGTTTCAGAACTGAAATTGTTGGAATGACATCTGCTGTGGTTGAACTGGATGAGCTTATGGTTCGCGTCAGTTCTTCAAATGGTGACAGTACGATCATTGTTTTTTCCAGTAATCCCCACCCAGATAGCAAACTGACATTGAATCAACGTGGAAATATGACATCGAAACAACGTTGATCTGACATTGTTTTGCTCATCGAATTAACGTTGAACCAACGTCAGATCCGTCATTCTTTCAAAACTAACGGAAAATCAACTTGAAATCAACGCGTTGTTTCAACGTTATGAAAGCAAACCAATTTTCAATTTTCATTTAGCTTTGAAGAATGCCGCGTCTGACGTTGGTTCAACGTTAATTCGATGAGCAAATCAACGTTGTTTCAATGTCATGAGAGACGTCGTTTCCACGTTGATTCAATGTCAGTTTGCTCTCTGGGCAGTGGTTTACAGTCAGCACTGCAGGCGCATAAGGTTCGCTTCTGTTCAAGGATGCTCTGGATCATATAATATGTACTGTTCCATCTAGTTTTAACGTCTTGCTGAAGACGTTTCTGGGGCATTTGAAATTCAAGCTGAATGTCCGCCACTCGCGAGTATGCTAATGGGGAATGTTTGAAGTGCCCCACAATTTTTCTGGCACTTGCAATTGCGTCAATCAAGCTTCGTTGTGACAAAAGTCCCTCGTTAACTGCAAGCTGTAATGAGTGCGCGACACAGCCCAAACTAGGGACTCCCAAATCGTCCATCGTCTTCTTCATATTGCTGGCATTGTCCCTCAAAATCACATGCAATTTGGATATAGGGATTTTTCACCCATCAAGCATTTCTTTGATTGAATCTGAAATCACCCTGCTGGTGTGTGACCCTCTCATTTCCTTTACGTGTAGCACAGCGGTCTGCAAATCATAACTATCATTCAACCAATGTGCCGTTAAACTAAGAAGGGACATCGGGCACACGTCGGAGCTCCAAATATCTGTAGTGAAGCTGAAGGCCTGCACATCTTTTAATTGGTCTGCAATGTGCGAGGAAACTCTGGAATACAGCTCAGGCAAAGCGGTCTCAGGAATGTATGTTCTAGATTGCAAACTATATCGTGGTTCCAGATGTTCCATGAGGCGACGGAAACCCGTGTTTTCGACAACAGAGAGGGGCTGATCATCTAGAACAATGAATTCAAGTACCTTTTCTGTCATTTTTACAGCTTTAGGATTCTGATGTGGAAGTTTTTCTTGCCTCTGAAACGCATCTGTCAAGGTCAGCTGCTTTGACTCATTCTTTTTCCGTTTGATTTGCCCGAACTCCTCGTGTTCTTTTGCGTGATGCTTCTGAAGATGATTGATTAAATTTGTCGTATTGTAATTCTAAACTCTACTTCCACCTCTTGAAACGTTGGCTTTGCAAATATTACAATTTGCAGTGCTACTCGTTGATGTATCAAGGGTAAAATAATTCCAAATCAGGGACATGTTTAACGCGCTGAGGTAGTTTGAATGTAAAAGGTTCCGCCTCAACTTGCCTGTCACACTCACGTGTGATTGCGCAAGCAGCACAACGTATTTTAAATGTATTTAATTTAAGGCAATGTTTAAAACAAAATAATTTAGTTCCTATAAGAATTATTATACAGTTGGCCATCGTTTATTGCATTTCATTCATCAATCACTGGTAACACGGTATCGAATTTGGATCGGTCTTGCATCACCGATATCCGATCCATTCAAAAAGCTTGGATCGGCGCCCGATACCGATCCAGAGTATCGGATCGATGCATCTCTAATAATTACCAAAAGGGTCAGGATATTTTTCTCGGATTCTCCACACACAGCAGGATGGAATGACAACCCGATTGCCTGTGCCGAGCCGGCCATGTTGCCAGATGGTGAATTGTAGTAAGCTAAGTATCGATAGTCGCGATTGTCCGCTCCAGGGTCTTGGCTGTCATCCACTGCAAGGATGTCGTTCCAGGTTTGTCGATCCAAAATGTAAAGTTCCATATGTGCACTTCTGCTGACACAGCCGGCTGGATCCTGTCTACAACATCTGTTCTCAATGTCACTAGGCATCAATCTGCAGTTGAGACACGTGCACCAAGACAAAGGACCACTATTAGGTGGAGCTGGTCTGGGTGTAGCTTTCCTATAGTCCATGATGTTAAAAAGGACACCTGGTAAACGAGTGACTACCATCTCGAGTACTTTATCCCTCTCTGTCAGTCAGTCAGTCGTTGTAACTGTGCCTGCAATCATAAATATTCATTGATTTTAAAATTTGGGATGGATGTATGTAATTGGATCGTGTACAGTGAGACCAACCTGCAATTCTGCTGTCCTGGCTGCAGACAGCTGAGCTACACGTTGTCACTGATCAATCTAGATCTTGATTGTCCTCTGCCCCTACCCCGGCCTGAACCCCGCAGTCTACAGCGGATTAGCCTATTTGGCTTTTATGAAAACGTCATGGTAACAGTTGATTGTTTATTACCTTGAGACATTTGAGTTAACGTTGTTGACCAACCGTGTATGGTATTATTATGATTTTGAGCTTTTGAGAAGTAATCAATAATATTGTTCATGAACGTGTTTTCAGAACAATACAAGTATCGTTATAGGAGGATACAGTAAACACATAAACAAAGTTTTCTACTACCCCCGTTTTCCCCTCACAAATAAGAGTAATTTACTCAAATGTATTTACTTCCATATATTTGAAATGACTTGCAGATTTATAACTTTATTACCTCGGAAGACATTTTGGCTGTACAACAAAGATCTGTGCGGCAGATGCTCCTTTAATATGAACAGCTCGTGCCCGTGTGGCCCATGAGCGTGCACAACACTGGTTGCAGTTACGCTTGTCGCAAGAGGTGGCGTAGTTCTGCAAAAACTCACAGACTTGCCTTTAGCTCCTTTAAACTAAATTGTGTAATTAAATTGTGTAAAGTTATGACGAAGACAACCTTGTCCATTAGAGGCTATATATATATATATATGATAAAACTGGAGAGGAATACTTGTTTAAGTCATTTCAAAATCACTCCCACAACAGCAACTAAAAAATACATTGAATCTGGCATGTTTCATATTTGCCAGAAGAGAGCCATAAAATAATGCCCCTCCCTCCACCACCTCCAGCTGGGCCACCACCAATTCCGGAACTCTTCAGTATTGCCATCCATTTGCCAACATCGTACACAAACCAAACAAATGCCAGAAGAATCCAGAAAATGCCCGTAAGATTTTGCTATCTGGGTATAAAGGGGAAAAACAAAGAAGTGCAGTCTAGGCTATTAGTTAAAAATCCAAGAGCTTTTTATGTGCCTTGCCGTGCGCATACCCTAAATCTGACCGTCTCAGATGCGGCTAAAGCATCAACAGATGCTTCTTGTTTTTTTGGAAATGTGGAGAAAGTGTACAATTTGTTTGCTGAGTCCACCCAGAGGTGGGAAATCTTGCGGAAGTTTGTTGACCTTACCCTCAAGTCCTGAAGTGAGGCGCACTGGGAAAGCCGGATTAAACGCATTGAAGCTTTGTGCTGCCAGGCAGAGAAGGTGAGGGAAGCCCCACTTTTAATTAGCACCACTACCCAGCACCACTACCCAGACAGCAAACTGACATTGAATCAACGTGGAAACGACGTCTCTCATGACATCGAAACAACGTTGATTTTGCTCATCGAATTAATGTTGAACCAACGTCAGACGCGGCATTCTTCAAAGCTAAATGAAAATCTAAAATTGGTTTGCTTTCATAACGTTGAAACAACGTTGATTTCAAGTTGATTTTCCGTTAGTTTTGAAATAATGAGGAGTAGTGTAGGAATAGTGAAATATAATAGTGAAATAGTGGAATAGTAGAAATAGTGTAGGAGTCTAATTAACTCGGATCGGATCATTGAACCGTGCAGATGACATGTCTGCGCGGAACGAGCTCTGTAAAGCCTCGCTGTCTCGTCCATATATAGGGTCGTCCCACTTTTGGTTTGTTTGGCTTCCCATATCTCTGCCGTGCACGCGCCGCACGCTATGTATGTTATACGCGCAGTATCTCGCTCTAGATTCCGGGAGATTTTAACTCATTTGCGGGCATCAGGGAGACGCTATCAATATGCGTGAGACTCCCGGAACTTCCGGGAGACTTGGGATGTCTGTGTTTGTCTACTTTGTAATTGAAGATTGCACATTTAATGCACATTTGCATTTGTAGAAAAATAAATAAACAATTTATTTAATGTGATGAGAGTTTGTTATAAAAAATAAAAAATATAGCGTTCTATATGACGCTAAAAGATGAGAATGCGTTGTACGGATCCAGCCTAAGTAACATTTGTGCTATGTAAACAGAAGAGAGTTCCTTCCCTAACCCAGAGTTAGCAAAACAAAAATAGGAGCAATCAATTTAGTGCCACAGTAATTTTCCCAGTCACCACCTAGAACATGGTGAAAAAATAATCCATTGCAAATAACAAAACCACACATAAAGTGCTTTTTTAGAGGACTCTAGCTCTGCAGCTTGCTCTGCATACCAACTAAAGCAAACACTGATCTCTATCCACCTTTATCTGCTCTAAAAAATGTGCGCTGCCATGATGACGATGCCGGTTGTCAACTTCTGGCTCGAGTCTGGTCTATGCTTTTTTGCCATGTGTTTTAGATTGTGTCATCCCCACATCGCTAAACTAAATCGAAAAAAAAAAATCATTAATCAAATGTGATCTTATCACATTATATTTTATTAAATCACAGATAAAAACAAAATGAACGTTTTTCTTTGCTTCATAACTTCCAAAGGATAGCTGATGCGTGACTGCACTATCTCCCTAATCCAGAAAACATCCGACAGTCTCTATCACCCCGACTGCTGCAGAATAACAGGACTATAAGGTTAGGCTGGTTAGTCCTTTGACTCCTGTCTACCTCTGCTTTCAAAGATGCATAGTCTATATATTTCTCAGGCCTGTGAGGTTAGGCATAACATTACGCCAAGTTTCATTCATGAGACCAAAGTCCAGTCTGCGCACTGTCGCCTCCGTCATGATCATCTATTGTTTACTATATACTTCTTATTTATTAAAACCAGGCAATTGGTTGATGAAACATTGATTGAAATTAAGATACAATTAGTGAAAGTAGGACAGCAGGAAGTAGAAAACCGTTCAGTCAGTTGAACCCGCTATGAATCATGGGAAATAGAACGGGCGCAGAAAAAGGTGGATAATGGTAACTTCAAACCAAACATTTTCAATTAAACATCTCACCAACATCATTTATAGATGTATGACCGAAATAATGCCATACTGGTTAATAATAAGTGTAATAATGTGTAATGGCTGTAGTCAGTTGTAGTTCTTGTGTTTCTCTATTTTCTGTTCTTGTTGTTCCTCTTTTCTTCAGTGATTCTTATTGTTAACAGCAGGTGTTCATCACTAATGCTCAACAATCACTTACATATTCCCTTAATTCAGACCTGGCATTGTACGATGAAGGATTCAAGTGCAGAGTTAATAGATGATGTTTAATAAAGAAAACATGAAATAAATAAACCAACAAAAGAATCCAATGAATAAAGAACTAAAGACAAGGCAAAACAGGACCGGTACAGACTTCCTCCAACTAACACGGAAACTATAAACAACGTACGAGCACAGGACAGCAAACACAGGTAGATTAAATAGGAAGGCAAATAAGGAGGGTAACGAGGATAACAGGTGGGACAAATAAACCAATAATCAGATAACAAGGGGGAGGGAAGGGAACAGACAATAACAAGAGCACATGGCCCAACATAACAAACACTCATGTGCATAACAAAGACAGGACAGACATGTGACAGGCTGTCCTTGACCGGACCGCGTGAGGTAACGTTATTTGATTAATTAAAGCTGGAGTCCATAACTTTTTTTTGTGTTCAAATTTTACAAAAAATATACATTGAGCGAGTACTTCATGAATCATTTTTCCAAACTGTGTTTTTGTCTTATCCCGAATCACCATGGTACATCTATAATCAGTGTTCGACTATTTTATGCCAGTCGGGTTAACAGCTGCGCAGCAGAGTAGCTCAGTGCCCGTGTGACTCGTCATAGACATGATGGATAAAAGTAGCTCCGGCTGCAATGTTCTTCCGCAAGACGTGCAGTTCTGTTTATTAACTGCTAGAGTGCAATAAGTATAGATTGCTGCTAAAAGTCAAGGCAAATTATTTTTTTTTACATGTCGGTCACAGTGATCATTACGTTGCTCATGGAACATTTTCTTTCATTTGTTCGCGATCATGCAGCACACCTTTCAAGAAATGTGAGTTCGCTGTTAGCCTTGAAATATGTTAGCTAATAGCGCTGGATATTGAGACAAATTTCACAATTCGATTCGATTTCGATTCACAAGCTTTCAATTCAATTCGATTACGATTCGATTCGATTCAATATCGATTATTTTGGATATCAGTTACAATAAATGGCAATTTTTCTCAAGGGAATTAAATCTCTTAACTAATGCTGTAAACTATGGGAGACTAGTTGTAGCCTACTAGGCTTCATTAGCCTAATATGAAGGTAATAATGAATGAATCACTTAAATTACACTTTTATTTATTTTTATAATAAGAAGATTATATGAAATATAAACATTTAAATGGTGGCTGTCATAAAAACTTGCCAGATTTATTCAAATATGTAGGTAATAATGAATGAATCACTTAAATTACACTTTTATTAATTTTTATAATAAGAAGATTATATGAAATGTAAACATTTAAATGGTGGCTGTCATAAAAACTTGCTAGATTTATTCAAATATGCATTAAATATTGAAGAACATTAAGATTATAATGTGTAATATAGTGTATATATTTAGCAAAATGTTCCTCTCTGGAGTTATTTTTTTCTATCAGACTAACGAGTTGATGTGGGTCTTCTGAGGTAAATATGACGATACATGACAAGACATTGATTACAAGCTGTTTAACTGACGTCTTTCCACGGTTGAAACGCTGATTGAGCGAATCAATGTGACATGATACAGATTTTGATAAGTTGTACTCTATCTTTTAACACACTTTCAGATGCTCATTCATGTTTATTCCGCGCTGTGACTGGTATTATTAACCCGGAAGAGAGATCAGCGCTGCTGCTTCTCCAGAGCGATCTCACGCCACAGCGCCACAAGTCTATTTATGTTTTTGAATTTCTAAAGAAAATGGACGTAATTTGAAAATTGAGACTTTGTTTCATATCAATAGTAACAAAGGACAAAGATTATTGCGATTTTTTGAATGCGCGCAGCCGCGATACAATGTCCCATTCATTCAAATGAAACAGGATGACTAATCGATTCTTGAGACTTAAGAATCGATATCGGTTCGTAAAAATGAGAATCGATTAATATCGAGATTTATTTATTACCCAGCCCTATTAGCTAACGTTAAAAAAAGAAAGATTGATGCAGAATGTAGAGTTTTTAACAAGGCATGGACTTCTAAGTATTTATTTACGGAAGTCAAAGGTAAAGCTGTGTGTTTGTTTGTGGAGAACAGATAGCCGTGCTCAAGGATTACAATTTGAATCGCCATTACGAGACTAAACATGCAGTAAAATACAAGAATTTAACGGACGTAGAGTGGGCATGGACATCTGACGCGTTGCTAAGCTGCAAAAGCAGCAAGGACTTTTTAACAAGCTTCACGGATCCAGGGATGCAGCAGTCAAGACCAGCTTTGTGATATCCCACAAAATCGCAAAAAACAGTAAGCCATTCTGTGATGGAGAGTTTATCAAAGAATGTTTGGTGGACTCTGCAGCGCTAATATGCCCTGAGAAAAAAGACGCATTTGCGAATGTGTCCCTCTCCAGGCGAACAGTAACGAGACGAGTCGAGGACATCGCGGGAAATCTGGAGCTTCAGCTTCAAAACAAAGTGGACAATTTTGACTATTTCTCCTTGGCTCTGGATGAGAGCTGTGATGTCCGCGACACAGCCCGGTTACTTATCTTTGTACGTGGGATAACGAAAGACTTTGCGATGACGGAGGAGCTGGCAGCTATGCGGTCAATGAAAGGGACCACAACGGGGAGTGATTTGTTCACAGAGGTAAATTTAACCATGGACAAACTGGGACTAAAATGGGACAAACTGACAGGCATTACAACCGATGGTTGTCCAAATCTGACTGGGAAAAATGTTGGACTTTTGAAGCGGATGCAAGATAAAGTGACTGAAATGAACCCAGAACAGAAATTGACATTTTTGCTTTGCATTATTCACCAGGAGGTGTGGTGCAAGTCAGTGCTAAAAATCAACCATGTTATTGATGTTGTTACTAAAATAGTTAACTTCATCAGGGCAAGAGCACTGAATCATAGACAGTTTGTGGCACTTTTGGAAGAGTGTGAAAGTGAACATAGTGACATAGGTGGTGGTGCTTAAGGTGCGAGGTGCTTAAAAGAGTTTGGGACTTGAGAGCAGAAATTAAGGAGTTTTGTGAGATGAAATGCAGGGACACCCCAGAGCTCTCAGATGCAGACTTTATAGCAGATCTGGCTTTTGGTGTTGATGTGACTGCATTAATGAATGAACTAAATACTAAGCTTCAAGGTAAGGGCCTCTTTGTACATGAAATGTACAGCTTGGTGACAGCTTTCATGAGAAATTTGAAGTTTCTTTCAAGCCAATTGGAGGGCAACGTTCTTACCCACATGTCAACACTGAAAGAGGTCACACCATCAGCTGATCACCTCCGCAGGTACTCATCCATGTTAGAGGCACTGCATGATGAGTTTTCAAGGCGATTTTTAGACTTCAAAACAGTTGAGGGTGAAATGCACATGATTTCTTCTCCCTTCACTTGCAGTGTGGACAATGCACCCATTGATGTTCAGCTTGAACTCAATTGATCTGCAGTCTGATAAACTATTAGCAGAGCACTTTAGGTCTGTATCACTACTGCATTTTTATTCTTCTCTCAAAGAGGAAAACTTTCCACACACACATAAGGAGGCATGCTCAGAGGATTGGATCTACCTACATTTGTGAGGAAACATTCTCAGCGATGAGGTTTAACAAATCCAGATGCAGATCCTCTCTCAGTGATGATCACTTGTGTGCTGTCCTTCGCATATCCACCTCAGATATGCAACCTGACTTCAGTGCACTTGTTAAAGCCCAACACAGGCTAGATTTCTCTCACTGAACAAGAAAAAAAAAACTTGGGTAAAACAGTCAAACAAACAACTCTGGTGGCATTTATTGCTTTTTTATATAGTTAATGTAATGCTGGTCTTTGAAATACTTGCCTTTTCTGTATAAAGTTGTGATGCTAGTTTTTGAAACACTGCAAAAAATTCACATTTCAAAATTGTTTTTGTGAAATGTTTATTAAGTAGAGATTAACTTCATTAATTTCCTGTTTATATATATATATATATATATATATATATATATATACTGTATATATATATATATATATATATATATATATATAAAGAGAAATAATATAATGGGCAGAACTGAGTTAAATGTATTGGTCTGGCCCTCTATAACCACCCATGTGGCCTACCCACATTTGTGAACAAACATTTTTAGTGATGAGGTTTAACAAATCCAGATACAGATCCTCTCTCAGTGATGATCACTTGTGTGTTGTCCTTTGCATAGAGCAAATACGGCTTACCAAGAGTAAAAATGAAAAGTACAGCTCTTACATGGATAACAAAGGAAATTAAAAGACAACTTTATACATGATTTTAAAGTCGACTCACACAGGACTCGAACCCACTATCTATAGGTCAGGTGCATGTCACTCATCACATTGCACCACTTGGCAGACATACATCTTCACAGCTGCCAAAATTCAGTAGTTTAAAGAGAGAATCAGGTCAAAATGAAGTATTTTGAAGAGAATGCAGAGCATATTATATTTTAAAGTTTGATTAAATCATCCAAAATTGATCAGCTTACTACTCATTAGCATTACATGTGAGCAAATTTTCCTACATGTGGTTCATATGGCTGCCACTGACAACCATTCTGGGTGAAGAAGAACAATTCATTTTACGTAAAAGAATTGCATGTTGTATGTGACAGCTTCAGATGAGATCATTCTTAGACACAATGCCTGGAACAGACGCAACTTCCGCATCTTTTCCTGCCACAGTACCTCATGCGGTCTGGGCACGTGTCACACTGAGTGGCGAACCCACAACGCTAAGCATCAGGATCCGTGGTGTAACACGTTGAGCTAATCACTCATGCGTGTACAACAGCCTGTTGAGGAGAGGTTTCAGTGTGAGAATGAGTTCTCAAAAAAGTTCCATGACTTGTTATCCAGATTAGCATGCTAAGCTAGCTCAATGCTAATGTATCTCATGACTTGGTACATCCAATCCTGGCAAAATACATATCATTGGATTTGACAGGACGCAAGGAATCGATAGATACCAATTTTATGATTTTGTGACAAACTGTTCACAAGTTACAGCCTCTGAACCAACTGTGGTTGGCCGGTTCGTGAACGAATCGTTCTTTTGAACCGGTTCTTTTTAGTGAACCGGTCGAACCAGTACACTAAGTCGGACTGAATCGTTTAAAACAGTTCGCGACGCGTCTTGCGTCAGCAGATCCTGAAATACCTAAAGTTACTCACTTTTGCACATTCCTGACACAGTCCCTCCGAATCGAAATAAACAATATCCTGGAGTATGTTACTCCTCTCCAAGTTTGAACTGAACTGCGACATCATGTTGTCCTGAGAAGAAGTGATGATGATAAGCAGAGCAGCACGCAAGAGCAGCTGATACTGACTGAGCAAGCATGCGTGACAACATGTCATGTACCATGGCTGCATACATAGGGCTGCATGTAGCCAATGTACCCCAGGCCCGAACGTAAACAGACAGAGGTTCTCAAAGAGGCGTGCTCGACTCGGTCGGTGCATAAGTATCGCGACGCGAGAGCGTTTACAGAGTTGATGGCTCCATAATCCATATGCTTTTTTTAATCGCTCTCTCTCGCGGTATTATTGATGTCATAGAGCGCTCGTGCGTAGCGCGTGGCGCGGCGCCGCCACGATGCAGGCTGCAGCACGTTTTTCGTAATCGAGTTCGAGTACACCCACTGACTGAACCGAAAACTGTTTCTTTCGGACGCGTCCGACATACTGAGAATCGGTGAGCTGGAGATACTGAGCATGCGTTTAATTATTTTCCGCGGACGAAATACATGCTACTTTATTATTTTGTTGAAAACCCAAAAGGGTTACAAAATAAAACATAATTTGGAATGCTTATGACATAATTACTGTATTGTCACTATGAGTTTTTGAAACAACTGATGGAGCGAAAGTATTAAATTGTTTAGTAAAAAAAACCTTGTCTTAAATGACTGTGCTTTGTTTTAGTTGAAGATGCTGTTGAAGGCTAAATGAAAGGGTGTTTTATGATCTCAATAAGGGATTTTGGACAAAAATAAGTGGTACAGAGGCTGTTTTAACAGTAAGCAAGTGTGATTTATGAAATTCCTGTACTGTAATTATAGTTTATTACACATTCACAAATTCAGTTTGTATTAAATAAACTGTTTTAATAAAACTGTCAAAGTATTTCAAACAATACACCATTAACATTTAACAAAGAAAAATTTAACAAAGAAAAACTGGTGCACTTGCACTGTATTTAACTCAGGCAATGCCTGTTATTATCTTGCATTATCAAAAAAAAAAAAAAATCCTTGCACACGTTGTCGTTTAACTCTTCAGGCAATATCTTATTTTGCATTATCAAAAAAAAAAGTGCAGTTGCATGTATTTAAGTCTTCAGGCAATGACTTATGTTGCATTCTATTAAAAAAAGTGCATTTGCACAGTTAACTCTTCAGGTTATTTGTAAATAACAAATGCCATCTTGCATTATCAAAAGAAAAGTGCAAAAACAGTTTTCAACCAGTGGAGTGAAAAAACAATAAAAGATACACAAGTAACAATATGCAATTAGTCATTTGACCCTCTCTTTGGTGCATTGTTGTCTTACAAGGGAAGGTTTGCATTCAGAAAAACAATCTGCCTTACTTTGTTAGGACTCAGTCTGTTTCGTTTTTCTGAAATAATCTGACCTGTTTTTGAAAACACTCTCTCTGAAGGCACAGATGTAGCTACTATGCAAAGTCTCCTTTTCATCACTGCTGTTAAACCTTCATATACTCCCTGCCTTGCTTTCCACCAGGCCAGTGGGTTTTCTTGCCTTGGAATCAAGGTCTCTGCAAGATACCCTCTCATTGCTGCCATTGCGGTGGATGTTGGGTTGCTGATGCTGACTGCATCAGCCACTCTCTCATCAAAATCCTCCCAGACTGAAGATGGCTGTTCAGATGAAGGAGGAGCTGGGAGGGTTGTGCGCTCAGCTTGAGTTTGCTCTTCTTCACTGGACCAAACCCTTGCAGCAGCTGCAGTTATACTTTTGGCAGCTTCATCTGCAGCTGCTGCATCACGAAATGCCCTATGCTTAAATCTGGGGTCAAGCAGGGTAGCCTCAGTAAGCAGACGTAAATGCTCTATGTTGTGGAAACGTTTTTGCATCTCCTCAGCCAGTGAGTCCATCATTGAAATAACTGGGGCATGGTTAGACACAGCACCCTGCAATCGCTGGACAACTTTTTGCAGTCCCCTTGCAATCAAAATGACCTTTGATGCAGTCACAAATCTGTTTCAATAAAAACACAAAAGAACTAAGTCAGATCTAATAAGTTATCATTGTTTATGAGAAAAAAAGAGGACTGAAATATGACAAAATCATTAATTATTTCAAATATTTCACAAGTGGAAGCAGTTCTATGTTAAATTAAATTATACATACCTTTCACCACTAATTTCAACAGTGACTTCTTCAAAGGGCTTCAAAATCTCACAAACATCCTTAATCATGTCCCATTCGTCAAGTGTCAGGGTTGGAAGGCTGGGGTTTACCAGTGCAATTGTAGCAATGATTGCTTCCTTCTGCAGCCAAAATCTTTTTAGCATGTAATACGTGGAGTTCCATCTTGTAATTACATCCTGCTTTAGCCTCAGCTCTTCAAGGCCCATTTGTTTTTGTGTTGCCTTTAGTCTTTCTGTTGCAACAGTGCTTCTGTTGACATACTCAACAACACTCTTGACTTTTGTCACTGTCCCTTGAATGTGTTTTAAGCTTTCCCTCACAATCAGATTCAGTGTGTGGGCAAAGCATGGCAAGTGCTTCCATTCAGCTTTCCGGACAGCTGCTTTCATGTTGCTGGCATTGTCAGTAACACAAGCAACCACTTTGTTTGTGATTCCCCACTCTTCACATATCTTTTTAAGTTCAGCTTCCAGGTTGTCAGCAGTATGTCGGTCAGTGAATGAAAAGCAGTCAAGAAGAGGTGATGAAAGAGCAAAATCTTCATCAATAAAATGACAAGTGACCGACATAAAACTTGTAGTTGTTCGTGACGTCCATGTATCAGTCGTCAGACACACAGCTGAGGCATTGCTGACTTTCACCTTCACCTCTTCTTTAATTCTGTTGTAGAGCTGTGGCATCAGAGTGTTTGATATAGTCTTTCGATTCGGTAAAATGTATGATGGATCAATTGCCTTCACGAATCTTCTAAATCCAGTGTCACTGACGATTGAAAAAGGTTGAAAATCCATAGCAATCATCTTAACTAACTCCTCATCCAATTTGCTTTGTTTAACAGGGCCAATTGGTGTTCTCACAAAGCTTGTCATCTGACTTTGTCTTGTCCTTTGGACACTGGTGCCAGATGAGGATGCAGTAGTGGCAGTAACAGAGGAGACAGCAGCAGTAGAAGCACAACTACCTGATTCTGATGCCGATTCTGTAGATTCTTGCCTTACTTGCACAAGCAATGCAGCTGGATGTTTTGTCTGAAGATGTCTTCTGAAATTTGAAGTTGTCCCTCCTTGGCCTGACAAAATATTGTTGCAAAGCTTGCACTTTGCTTTCTGGGGTCCAGCCTCATCAAAGTGAAGCCAATATTGCTCCTCTTTCTGGAGGTCATCTTCAAAAAATGTTCTACCTGTCTCTACCTTGTTGTTTGTGAACTTTGGACTGAGAGGTGTCAAAAAGAGGTGGGGCTTAAGGTACCCTAAGTTCTGTAACAGTATACAGCAGCTGTGGGGGAAGGGTTAGTTCATGCCCTTTGACTTGAGGTAACACCCAGTCTCCCTTGGCAACAAGGGGAGAGCCTTTAGTAGAATAAAAAGCCTAACCAAGAGATAATAGTTTTCTCTATAATCCTCTTAATATATCCTTTTAATTTATAATTATTTATAATTTATCCTTGCGAGTATATTTGGGGCATTTACTGTAATACTGTAAAGAAAAAACATCAAGTGTAAAATACCAAAAAAAGTTTATTGTGCTTATACACACAAATAGCATAATAGCAAACAGAATATATACTGTACACACAAGAAGCTACATAATGCAACATGAACATAAATAATTAAACACAGATTTAAATCATTTAATTAGGCTATCTAACATTCCGAAATATAAATGTTGTTTATAAAGCATTACAGAAAAATAATTAACATGAAAGCACAACACAACTGCTACATTTTAAAGGTTTGAAACAATTAATGTTTTGCAAAACTGTCAAACTAAACATTTAGGCTCTTTGTGTTAACATTAATGTATGATATTTTCAGGAACAGCTTATTTCTAAATAAGTTCATTAAAGTACAACGAAAGCTTATGAAGCCACCAGCACTCTTGCTATTTTGCTTGCTATTGCTACCGTTTTGCTTGCTATTGCTACAGCCGCGATTCTCAAGCAGTTTCGAATCACCAGTACACTGAACCGACAACTGTTTCTTCTCGGACACGTCCGACCATCTGAGAACCGCTGCGCTGATGATGAGTTTATTGAGCATGCGTGGAGGAGGTGGCGGTGCACACAACAACATGCATGGCAGGCAGGCACACTAGCAGGCACGATGACAGCACTGCTGAAGCTGAACAGAACTTTTTATTTTGGACAACTGATGCATATGAGCAGCACGCGCGGGTGACTGAGGTGAGGACTTGAATGAGGCTGCGAAATGCGAATTTGGCGAAATGTACGTTTATTTAATAACAAATAAAACATGCTGGGGTTATTGCATTTACTGCATTAGCGCCTGTATTGGACAATTCAGAAGCTAAACTTATCCAAGATTATGATTATTGTTATTTAATTTCGTTATTTACAAATTACTTTATTTAAATGTGTTTAAGTGTATGCGTACCGGCGGGATGAAAGACGTTACGTCATTACGTCACTCTAAATGACGTCATTACGTGAGGACGTAAAAAAGAACCGGTGAACGAGTTTTTTGAACCGGTTCATTGAAACGAACTGTCCGAAAGAACCGGTTCGCGGAAAAGAACCGGACTTCCCATCACTACTGTGGGTCGACCTTGTTCATTTTGTGACACCATAACTTTTGAATAAAGATGAATAAAAAAAATCGGGAACAGTACTTTTATGCGGCTCGGTCCGAAGATCATTTGAGTGCATGTTTGGAGAAAATTGGACACAATTAGAAGGAGGAGTAGCGAAAAAACTGTTTCACATTCGCTCCAATATGGCGGCCAGTCACATTGTTCAAAAGTAACATATGAGATATCGTTGAAATCGGCATAACCCAAGGAATATTTTGACATATAGAAATCAAATTTCAAGCAATGTTAGCAAAAGTTATAAGCCTTTTTTCAAAAAACAATGATATCTCTGTAACAATAGGTGGCGCTGTGACCAAACTTCTCAGGTACTTCCGGGCCATGGTAATGGTAATCCATACCAAATTTGGTGAAGAAATTTCAAATAGTTTAAAAGATATTGCAAATTATGACAAAATTCAAAATGGCAGACACAGGGTACATCCCATCATGGACAAATTGATATCCATTCGGCATGACGCAAGGAATCCATAGATACCACAATTATGATTTTCTGACAAAGTGTTCAAAAGTTATTGGCCAAAATATCAATTTTGCATATCTCACGACCCGTAGGTGGCGCTGTTCCCAACTTTGGCATGGAAACTCAGAACATGGTTCCGATGAAGTGAACCAATTTTCGTTTCGATTGATCAAACTTTGCCCGAGATACAGCCTCTTAGCCAATTTTGGGTGAACCTCGTTAAGTTTGTGACACCATAAATTTTGAACAAAGATGAATAAAAAAAATAGGGGACAGTACTTTTATGAGGCTCAGTCTGAAGATCATTTGAGTGCATGTTTGGAGAAAACATGGACAGAATTTGAAGGAGGAGTAGCAAAAAAACTGAGAACTGTACATTTCAAAATGGCCACTACTGTAATGGGCGGGGTCTTAATGTACAGTATTGGTTGTAATCAGCATGAGGAGTGAAATCAGGTGTACTAAGTTTCACCAGCATGGACAGAGAGAGGAGGAAAGAGGAGGAGGAGGAAGAGTGGAAGACATAAAGATGAGGCAGAAACTACGGAATCGCAAAGAGGCCATGGAATGTAATTTTTTTCTATCTTGTAATCTAGTGATTAAGACTTATTTTTCTCGTGATCTCAAAATAACAATTTGTTTTCTCGTGATCTTGACATAACAAAAGTTGTTTTCTTGTGATAACGATTTAATTTCTAATGTGTGATCTCGACAGTAAACCGTTTTCTCGTGATGTCAAGTAATTGCAGAAAATCTCGCACCTTCTCTGAATGTTGTGTATATCAGGGTCCAGCCTATGTGCGAGCTGGTGTATTTGAGTTTGAAATCTCCCTCATAAAAGCCCGCAGAAGAGATGGATTTTATAACTGCATTGAGAGAGAGGGGTTTCCCAGTGGACAACCTGGCAAAAATGGAGGAAGATAAGGTAACTTTAGGCACAGTGGCGTAGCAAGTCAGTCCCGGGCCCATATGCGAAATAAAATGGTAGGGCCCCCAACCCCCTAACCCCGCCCCCCAAGTACATTAAAGAACAGTGTTGTGCAAGTTACTTCCAAACTGTAATGCATTATATATTACTTGTACTGTTATTTAAAAGTAATTCATTAATTTACAATTACTGTCTCAGAATTGTAATGCATTACATTAGTCCTGTATTACTTTTGATTTACTTTCACCAAAATAACTATGCAGAAGTAGAACTTAACGTTCTAAAAAGGGCTGTAATGAAATGCAATATGAAAACGAAACACACCTGCAGAGTCGCGAGACACCCCTTCCAACTCCCAGCGTTATAATCCTTACACTGTAAAAAAATATTTTCATGATTTGTAATCACAACATTATTTCTTTTGTCACCTTCATTGTATTAACTCAATTTTTCCATTTCAATTACATTTTTAAGGCAGCCAGGTTACTTCATTTTTTAATTTAAACCAACAATATTTTTTTACAGTGTATTTATACAAAGTTTTCGTGGCCTTGAATTTGCCTAAAGCTGACATAGTCTTACCTGGAATGGTCAGACAAAGCTCTGATATTGTCAGTCGTCTTTACTGTCGACTTTGGCTGTCCGACAGGATTTTTAGATGTCTATTATGAGAAAACAGAAGATATCAACATTTGCATGTTGTTGTGAAAAACTTTAATAATGTTAGGGTTAGGGTTGGGTATCGTTTGAATTTGAACGATTCTGATTCCGATTCCTTGTTTCGATTCCGGTTCCTAACGATTCTCGATTGCGATTTTTTTAAGAGGCAGGGTCAAAAAAGTTTAGCTAACCTTGCTAACCAACGGTCTTTCGGAAGGAAATAATCCTTTCTGAAGGAAATACTCCTTCTGTTAAAATACTCCTTTTGTCACAAATTTTGCATTTTGCCGAGATTTCGTTATTTTTAGAAAAGTGAAGCCACACTTTGGATCGCCGACGTAAGCTACTCATGTTCGACTCATGTGGTTATGCCAACACTTCCGGTAGACGCTTCTTTGTTGGTGTTGTTCAGCGGTTTCTTCTTCCGCTCGGCGGACTGTGAATATCGAAACTAGGAATCGAAATTTTAACTTTTGAACGATTCCGGGAAAGTTAGTCATGGTTCCAATCGATACTCGATTCTCGATACCCAACCCTAGTTAGGGTATTTATACACTTTAAAAAGTTGTTGTGGCCTTGAATTTTCCTTAAAGTTGACATCGTCTTACCTGGGAAGGGTCAGACACAGCTCTGACATTGTCAGTCGTCTTAACTGTTGACTTTGACCGTCCAACAGGAGCTTTTGATGTCTATAATGAGAAAACAGAAGATATCAATATTTGCATGTTGTTGTGAAAACTTTAATAATGTTAGGGTATTTATACACTTTAAAAAGTTGTGGTATACTTGAATTTGCCTTAAATTGACATTGTCTTACTGGGAAGGGTCAGACATGGCTCTGACATTGTCAGTCTTCTTTACTTTCAACTTTGGCTTTCTAACAAAATCTTTTGATGCCTACGTGGACCAGCAGAAATTAAGCATGTGATGCAATGTGTAACAATTCACTTTTTTGTTAATATTAGAAATAATAATACATTGTTTTTGTATGGGCATGTATGTAATCTTTATTAATGGCCATACTGCTAACCTTTTCATTAGGAAAAGGTATAACCTCTGGGGTATGAAAGTACTTGGATTTTTTTCCTTTTCGGTCACTCATGCTCTTCTTGGCCCATTTCTCCTCAAAGTCCTCCAAACTGTGTTTTTTACATTTAAACGCTTCAGCAACATCCTGTCTGGAAAGTCATGTTGCAGGATGTGTTCTTAGCTGCAATTACGCATACATTTTTTGTATAAATGTTGCTGGGTGATGGTACAGTTTTTTTCTGTAGGATTTTGTCCTTGACTATAGAGAACCAGTTTTCAGCATGCCAGTTTGTGTCATGTGTTTTCTGTAGGTCATCTCTGATAAACTCTCTGTCTTTAAATTGTTACAAATCGCCAAGCATTATCCCTGACCAGAGTGGAAAAATCGGCATGTAGTCTTTAATCAGAATATTCAGGATCCCTGGACAATGACATTTGTTACTGTCTATTTCTGTTTCTTCCGCAGGATCTTGAATGGACAGGACAGCCCCAAGTACATAAGTGAACTCATATGTAAATGGTGACCTGGCCGATATTGTGTTTGCCTCTGGAGGGATGCAGTCGTCCACTGCCTGCTTCTCATCCAGAGCGTCTTGTGGAATTTCTGTTCCCCGAATGTGGTCATGGAGTTTTTGAAGAAACTGACACATTGTGTGTTTGGTTTGGTATAAAAGACATGGCACATGCACTCAAAAATGTCTATTGCCGTCTTCAGACTGGTGGTGTTTATTAGTTGTGCCACACAGTGAGTAGCAAACTCTTTCAATCCCTTGTCTTTTGTTCTTCTGACAATTGCTCCATGGACAGCCTTAATTAAATGGGCAGAACATAAGTGAAGAACAGTGAGTTTCCTGAAGTCTGCCATGGTGTCATTTCCTGTGACTAAATTGTAGCAGTCCGTTAGGTAGGTATGTATATCTTGTTTGTTGAAAGACGAAAGGACACTCTGGATGAGTGCCCAACTATAGTCGGTTTCAACGCGATGTATGTTGTAGATAGTGAGTTTACGTAACTTTGTTACCATCTGGTGCAACCAGAAAGTAATGTTTGGGATTGTGTGATCATTTGTTACCATTTCAGACACAGGAAGAGGAGGCTTGTCTTTTCCATGTCCTGGTAGGTTGATGCTGTAGTACAGCACTCTCTTTGCCTGACTTGGACTCGACTCACAACCCCTCCAGTAGCATCCAAATACAGGGTAACAGGATTTTCTTTTTCTGAGATGTTGTACAAGGATGTCCAGTCCTGTCTCAGTGAGAAGATGCACTCCAAATGGATCCACTTGCAGATATTGGACATACCCTGGCCAAAATCTGTATGACAGATCTGTGTCTTTGATTATTTTCTGCGTTGACTCTGGATTTAATAAAGCACAGTGGACCATCCTCTGTTCTGAAGAGAGCCAATTTTGCATCAAATCTGGAAACAAAGGTCACAGAGTCTGGAGGAAGACAAGCAATACCAATTTCTGCCAGTAGTGGTAAAAATAGAGCAGTTGGCGTAAAAATAGAGGTTGTGAAAGTTGTCCCCTGTCCTCCTCTACTGAATGACACTTTGATGTCTCTGTCTCACCGCTGGACAAAGCTATTACAAAAAGAATGTTAATTTTGGACATACAATACCCATTTCCACCAGAAGGGGTAAAAATAGAGCAGTAGAGTAAAATTAAAGGTTGTGAAAGTTGTCCCCTGTCCTCATCTACTGAATGACACTTGTTTGATATATCTGTCTCACCGCTGGACAAAGCTATTACAAAAAGATTGTTAATTTTGGTCAAGTAATACTGATTTCTGCCAGTAGTGGTAAAAATAGAGCAGCTGGGGTAAAATTAGAGGTTGTGAAAGTTGTCCCCTGTCCTCCTCTACCTAATGACACTGGTTTGATGTCTCTGTCTCACTGCTGGACAAAGCTATTACAAAAAGAATGTCAATTTTTTACATGCAATACCCATTTCTGCCAATAGGGGTAAAAATAGAGCAGTAGGGGTAAAATTAAAGGTTGTGAAAGTTGTCCCCTGTCTTCCTCTACTGAATGACACTATCTGTAGGCTACTTCATTATACTGCAAATCTACAGTTGTACTGCAGTTTTACTTCACTATTCTGAAGTTGTACTTTTTGTACTGCTGTTTTACTGCAGTTGCACTTCAATGTACTGTAGTCACATTGTATCTATAGCCTACTGCAGTTATACTTCATTAATACTGCATGCAGTTATACTTCATTAATACTGCAAATCTACAGTTGTACTGCAGTTACATTGTATCTATACTGCAGTTATACTTCATTAATACTGCAAATCTACAGTTGTACTGCAGTTACATTGTGTCTACACTGTAAAAAAAATCCTAATTTCACAGAAAATAACTGTGATTTTTGACGACCATTTTCTTTCATTTTAAATTTTACTCAAAACAGTGTAAAATTACAAATAATATCTGGAAAATAAAAATGCAGCTGATATTTTAGGTATTGTTACATTAAAGAAAAAATTCCAGTCATTCACATTTTTTTACAGAAATTGATTGTATTTTTCATACAGCATTTTTCTGTTTTCTTAAATTACATCAACATTTATGTAAAAGTACAAATAGAATCTGTAATTAAATGGTAACAAAACAGTTAAATGATTACATGACTGTAGCTCAAAAAACTGTAACATTAAAGTAAAACATCATAAATTAAATAAACTGAAAAACACTGTTATTTACAGGTATTTCTTGCATTATTATGATCAAATACCTTCATTGTAAAAAAAAATCATAAAAAAATGGTCAAATGACTGGCAACAAAGGCTGCCAAACAAAAACCATAAAATTAAAGTAAAATGTAAAAATTTAAATAAACTGAAAAAACACTGTTATTTAAAGGTATTTCCTGAATTATTATGATCAAATACCGTCATTGTAAAAAAATCGTCAAAAAAGGGTCAATTGACTGGCAGCACAGGGTGCCAAACAAAAACCATAAAATTACAGTAAAAATATGTTAATTTAAATAAAAACTTGACATCACCACGATTGAGATCAGTGTTTGCTTTAGTTGAGCTCTTGACCTTTATTATATGCTATTAGTTTTACTCTGGCTGCTTTAATTATTTTTTTTTTAACATACATTTGTTCTAGCATTGAAAGCGGGAGAAAATATCAGCTGATATTGGTCAGTTATTGGTGATGTTATAGTCATCATATGGTGACCTGATTCACTGATATGACAGAGAAATACCCGAGTGTATCTGTTGTGATTACATTATAAATAGGTGTACTTAAGCTTTAGATTAAATCTAGGATTGTCGTATTTTCCCCATGAACCTTGTTATATTGAAACAATATTAATTAAGTGATTCATTTAGTGATGATTGAGCATTATTGAAGACACCTGGTGATAACAAGCAGAATCACTGAAGGAGAAAATCACAAATTGTAAGCCACCGTTATGGCGATCAGTGTTTGCTTTAGTTGGGCTCTCGGCACTTATACTTTCACTTTAAATTTTGTTTGTCTGCTGTTATTGATTTCTAACAGTCAAGTGAACAAAGAAAAGTGGGATCTGACAGAGTTGGTTATGTTTTGACATAATCATACTGGGATCTAAATGAAACCTATTCAGATGATTCGGTTTAACTTGTTAGCAAAAGTTTAGTGGTTCTGCAGCATATGATAATCTGTATTTTTCTTATAATCCAAAACATGTAATAAAAATTGTTCTGATCAAATCCCTTTATCTTTATTTAGAAACGCAGACATCAATAATCAGCCTGTGTATCTCAACCGTGGTGACAATAATAATCCTTGTTGCCACCAATCACAACTCATTCATGGCTCCCATCATGCATTGCGGTATGAATAAATTATGATCTGAATTGTCTATGTAATTTACTTTTCCTAATTGAATATTCTACTCGTCACCGTTGTTGAGAAGCATTGACTGAATCTTGATATATGTGTGTGCCTAAAAGACAGACTTTCTTTTTTGTACAACGTTTAAGAAATCCATTATATTATATCTCAAATTCTGGGTATTTATACAGAATCACAGTTATAATGTAACCAACAACATAAGTCACAAACATTAAGTTCAAATAATGATTGTCATAATATAACAAAAATTATTAGATAATATTTTTTTCTTTGTTCATCTGGCAGGTACAGCCAATTAAAATATAAAGTTTATAAAATAAGGGTCAAGAGCCCAACTAAAGCAAACACTCATCTCCATAACGGTGGCTTACAATTTTAGATTTTCTCCTTGTGATTCTGCTTTAGGTGTCTTCAATGATGCTCAATCATCACTCAATTAATCACTTAATTATCTCATTAACTTTAACACTCTTGAGTGTATACTCCTGTATCCCAGGAGTGTTAAATTAACACTGACTGAGTTTTTGCTGTGACGAAGAGCTGTAGTTAGCTGACAAGCTGAGCCATAGTGCATTAAAAATCAGGTGATATCACCAAGCATTCAATTACATGAAAAACATTACCATTAATAAGTGATCAGATCTTCTGAACTGAGATTCTCTTGGACTCCTACCATAACAAATATGTATCAATTATGACACTCAGTTAAAGCAGCCAGAGAAATAGCAATGTTAAAAGCAAAGGGTCAAGAGCCCCACTAAAGCAAACACTGATCTCCATCTTGGTGACATCAACCTTTATTATTTTACA
Organism: Pimephales promelas; assembly: GCF_016745375.1. Next base: position 13,941 of record NW_024121378.1, on the reverse strand, counting down.
TAAAAAAATCAACTTCTAAACATCTGTCTCAGTAAGAATGTTAGTATGCAATAAATAAAGTCTGGATTGTTTCTGTATGGTGTGTTTTGTGGGTCACCATTGTGTTGAAGAGTAGAGCCTGTGCTTCAGTTCAGGATGAGCAGAATAAAACTGATGAAATGCTGCATGTTCCTTTATTTAACTGACAGTAACTGTGTAGTTGCTGATGCAGTGATGTATAGTGACAGTAAATCATACATCACCTACATGTTTCTTAATAAAACATTCAGGAAATATGTGAAATAATTGTTAAATAACTGTTCTGTTAAAGAGCTTACTGAAGATTTCTACTTTTGCATTTATTTAAATTAGGCTATTTTACATTCATTTTATGTTTTTTGTATGGCAGCCATTGCTGACAGTCATTGACTGTTTTTTACTATGAAGGTATTTGATGATAATAATGCATTGTTTTTACAGTTAGAGTGTTTGATCGTAATAATCCAGATAATAGCTGTAAAATAACAGTGTTTTTCTGTAAAACAACTTAATTTAAATTACGATATTTTACTTTATTTTTACGGTATTTGTTTGGCACCCTTTGCTGCCAGTTATTTGACCCTTTTTTTATGATTTTATTTTTTACAGTGTATACTGCAGTTATACTTCGTTAATACTGCAAATCTACAGTTGTACTGCAGTTACATTGTATCTATACTGCAGTTATACTTCGTTAATACTGCAAATCTACAGTTGTACTGCAGTCACATTGTGTCTATACTGCAGTTATACTTCGTTAATACTGCAAATCTACAGTTGTACTGCAGTTTTACTTCACTATTCTGAAGTTGTACTTTTTGTACTGTGGTTTTACTGCAGTTGCACTTCAATGTACTGCAGTCACATTGTATCTATACTGCAGTTATACTGCAGTTATACTTCGTTAATACTGCAAATCTACAGTTGTACTTCATTGTACTGCAGTTATACTGCTTTGAACTGCAGTTGTACTTCATTGTACTGCAGTTATTTTTCGTAAGGGAAGGACACCGCGAGGCATCGCCACACATCACCAACGAAGTTAATCTGTGTTGCAATCAGAGCTAGCCCTCTTTTCTTTTTGATCCTGTGACACCTTCAGTGGGGGAATATCTGGAAACAAGCCCCTCTTTTGTTCTATCGCAATACACATGTTTACCAGCGTGACCCACACCTACGTGTAACACACGCACACACATATCAACGCGACCACGCGCTAGACATCCCGCACACACACAAACATGAACAGCTCGGGAAGAGCTTGTAAAACGTTACAAAAAGTATCGAGTATGGTTGAAATACATGTAGAAGAAATGTAATCCACTAACTTAGTATGAAATATTATTATGAGTTCCAAAAGAGGTTAAATATCTGTAATACAATGCATTAAAGGGATACTCCACCGGGTTTTCATATTAAACTATGTTATTCCCTCAACTAAGACGAGCTGATGCATACCTCTCTCGTCTCAGTGCGTGCACTCTATCGCTCTGTATTGCCGCAAAACTATGTTAGCATTTAGCTTAGCCCAAACTACTAACATAGTTTTGCGGCAATACAAAGCGATAGAGTGCATGCACTGAGACGAGAGAGGTATGCATCAACTCGTCTTAGTATAAGCTGCAATACCTAAGATTTAGATGCCGCTACATTCAAAACAACAACAACGGCTTTGCTTGATGATGACGTGGAGGAACGCGGAATGATGGGAACTGTTGTTTTCAACTCCACCGTGGATAAATCAGTCAGACGGGAATCGAAAATTGTTGTCATGGATGAGGTAAAGTTTGATTTCTATAAATCTTGCCTTTAATGACATGCTTGTTTTTCATTCAACTGAAATAACCGCAAGAAAAGTAAGGTTTAAAAGTAAATTAGTTATCACAGATGTTACTGTATTTTTCTTGAATTGTGATAAAGCTGGGCATTTTACCATACATTCGCACATACCCACATCATTTGCCAAAGGACTGATCAATCTTTATGTAGAACATCGCATGTATTTACATGGCCATAAACACCAGACGCGATAAATAATGTTATTAATAAAGTAAACATAAATCTAACGCAAGAATACTTTTCTTACATACACATAACTATTATCATATGCTACATTTTTTATATAAAAAATTAAGCATACTGAATCACAACTTCTATGTGATTTTGGATTATGCATTCCACCTAACTATCTAAAATTAAAAACATTAGATACATTTTACATTTTTAATGCATATGTATTGATAGCTGTCATGTCTTATCTGTTTGTAGCATATAATAACTTATATTTTTGTATTTATGTTGCAGGAAGACACAGATAGATCCTCATTAGAAGTATCCATGTCAAATACTGATGAGAACTGGAGTCCTCCCCAGAGCAGCTGCCATGAAGCATCACATGGAAGAGCAAGAGGTGTGGACAGAGGAAAAAGAAAAGGGATGGGAAGAGCAAAAGGGATGGGAAGAGCTTCCAAAAGTAGAAGAAAGCACTGGAGCTGTTGATCTCAGCAATGTAACAAGAGGAAGAGCAGCAAGTAGACGCAGAAGGTCTACAGGGAGAAGACAGGCATCAAGAGGGATAGGAAACACTGCATCATCTGGACTGTGTGAAGAGGACAGATTGAGGGTGTCTAGGCTGCAAGAGGACAGGATTCTGATGACACAAGTGAGTATGGACACACTTCAAATATCCAAAATAGTTTCAACGTTTGGCATCAACTTTTGTAATGTGTAATTTCAGAATCTTATTGGAAATATGAACTTGGCTGAAGCTCAAGGTCTCCTGCTTAGAGTCATGAATAGAGAACCAGGCCTCATCTTTGATGCACTACAACCAGCTGATCATCAAGAGGAACAACAATTACAGGATGTACCTCGATGGTGTTCTTGTACAAGATGCATTGAAATGCCGTCTGATATTGAAAAGAAATGTTGTGGCATGACAGAGAGCACATGTGTAAGCATGTTGCCCCATATGTCGTTATACATATTAGATGAGCAGGTATTGCGTTTGTCACGTCGTTTAAGAAACGACATTTATGCCATTCATGACACACAGGAACCTGGGGATGATAACCGTGAATACCGCTATGCTGCCTACAGGAATTTTGTCTTGTGGCAATGTGGTTCACTCGGTGCAGGAAACCGCGTTGTCATCCCTAGCTGCTGTGTGCGCAGAGTACGTGAGAAATTCCCTGACCCAAATGCGCAGTACACTGGATTCATCGCTGCTGTGTTGTAGCAGCATGCTGCTTAGTCAAGTTATCCTATAAACCTTTTTTTTTTGTTTATAAGGAATTTTTTTTTATTTATAGTTGTTATTTCAAATTATTTATTCAATGTTTCAATTTCTACTTTTATGTTGTCTTACCTGTTTGGTAAAAAATATTTTTGACACTCTGCAGTTTAAAATGTCTGAATAACAATTATAAAGTATATGTTATTATATGCTGCCTTCTTATAAGAGCCTATTTATAGAGTGGTAATGTAAATAAAAATACTGTTTTTGTATTTTTGTAAGATTTATTTTAAAGAAAATAAAATAAATCAAAAAGTGTGAAATGATTCACAATTTATTTACATGTTTGATAAATTCTCAAAGGTCTAATAGTTACAAACATGAGTGCAGAACTCCAGTGTCCTTATATCGCCCAGTTATTGGATCTTGCAAAGAATAACATAAAATAAACATTTTTATTAAAATTTTTTTGTAAATCAATTATATATTTTACTTTTATATAACATGGGAAGTACTCCCAACTTACTCATAACAGATGCGATTTGTGTGTGTGCATCTGTACATATTTCTGAGATCCGCACTTCACTAAGAAGCTTGTCCATTGTGGTTACAAAAGCCTCTTTCTCCATTCTTACAGAATTACGATTTGTCTGCCTTTTATCGATAGTGACAACCGAGATTATTTCCTTAGAATCATTCTCCATTGCTGTGTACGAGCAATACTGAGCACAGTATCCGGGGCTATCCATTCGTCCATCAGCTGTGTAGTGCAGAAAAAGTCAATAAATAATTTTTTTTTAAATCTGTAAAAACAGACAATAAAATTGTAACATAACTTATGAAATAAACAAGGTGAACAAATTATAGAATTTTAACCATTTAAAAAAAAAAGTTATGCATAACTCCTTTCAGCACTTCGAATGACATTGTCACAATCCAGAAGGACACAGACGGGTGAGTATTCACAGGGTTTATTGAAACAGGCAGGTAATAGTCACAGGTGGGTGAGTAAAGCAGCAGCCGTAAACTCAATGGCAGCGGGGTAATCGTGACGATGAAACTCTTATCTTTTGGCAGGTTCGGATGGAGTAGGAGAGCGGGCTGGAATGGCTGAGGTTGGAGAGGAATAGGTAGCGGGATCAGACGGGAACGGACCGGAGGATGGACTTCTAGCAGGTAAGTGGTAGCGGGTAATACTCAGCGAGTATGGAGTCTGTAAACGTAGTAGAAACGAGACCAGACAGTGAGGGAATGAGAGAGTGAGTCTTATATAGTGCTGGTGCTTGGACTGGGAAGTGGATACAGCTGAGGACGGCAGGTGAGGATGATTAGTAGTCCGGGGAACCAGAACGAGTGGGCGGAGTGATGGTGTCTGGTGCTGACGCAGATGGTTCCGTGACAGTACCCCCCCCCCCCCCCCACGGCCAGCTCCAGCTGGCGGAAAGGACCGACGACGGGGACGACCACGGCCTCTGGGTGCGGGACGATCCGGGTGAGCCGTATGGAAGTCCTGAAGTAGAGTGGGATCCAGTATGTCCTCTCGAGGCACCCAGCATCGCTCCTCCACGCCAAACCCCTCCCAGTCGACGAGGTACTCCAGGTGGCCGCCCCGTCGTCGGGAGTCAAGGATTTCGTGGACTTGATAGATGTTGCCATCCTCTGGGTCTACCGGAGGAGGGGGTACGTCCGCAGCACCAGACCCTGGGGAAGAAGGAGTGAGAGGATTAGTGTAGGGTTTGAGGAGGGACACATGGAAGGTGGGTGCTATGCGGTAGTGAGCAGGAAGGGATAACCGGTAAGTGACGGGGTTGATCTGCCTCTGTATGGCGAACGGACCTATGAACCTGGGACTCAGCTTACGACACGGCTGTCGGAGACGGATGTCCCGGGTCGAGAGCCAGACCAGTTGTCCAGGTTGGTATATGGGTGTAGCTGAGCGCCGAGCGTCGGCCTGGCTCTTGTGTCTCCGAACAGCCCGCTGGAGATGAGTATGAGCTGAGTCTGGAACCAGTGATGGACTGCTGGGACGTCGGATGGCTCGCCAGACCAGGGAAAGAGGGGTGGTTGGTAACCGAGGATGCATTGACAGGGGGTGAGTCCGGTAGTGGTTTGACGGAGTGAGTTTTGAGCATACTCGGCCCAGGGGAGGTATCGGCTCCAGCAGTCCTGGTGGTCGTGGCAGTATGACCGCAGGTATCTCCCGATCTCTTGAATCTTCCGCTCAGTCTGGCCGTTGGACTGGGGATGGTAGCCGGAAGTCAAACTGACGGTGACGCCCAGGAGGTTAAAGAAGGCTCTCCATACCCGTGAGATGAACTGGGGGCCGCGGTCGGATACAATGTCCTCAGGGATACCGAAATGCCTGAAGATTTGGTGGAAGAGGGTTTCGGCGGTCTCAAAGGCGGTGGGTAGTCCAGGCAGGGGAATCAGCTTGCAGGCCTTGGAAAAGCGATCGACCACTACGAGGATGCAGGTCGGTAACGAAATCCACTCCGAGATGGGACCACGGCCGTGTGGGTATGGGAAGGGGGACTAATTTGCCTTCCGGAAGGTGACGAGGGACTTTGGCCATGGCACAGACTGAGCAGCCCTTGACGTACCGGGAGACATCCTGGGCCATACGGGGCCACCAGTAACGTTGTTGGACGAGCGAGAGAGTCAGTTGGCTGCCTGGGTGTCCAGAGCCCGGGGAGGTGTGCACTGAGTCCATGAGGGACAGGCGTAGGCGGGATGGAACGTAGACCCGTCCCTCCGGACCTCCCGGCGGAGCAGGTTCGAGCCGGGTGGCTTCGGCAATGTGTTCGTCCAAACTCCATTGAATGGGACTGACGATCATGGCTGGAGGGAGGATGGTCTCGGGTTGAACAGGAGGAGAATCAGGTTGGAACATACGGGAGAGGGCATCAGCTTTCGTGTTTTTGTGGCCCGGGCGATAGGTGACGGAGAAGTTAAAGCGAGTGAAGAACAAGGACCAGCGGGCTTGACGAGGGTTGAGTCTTCGGGCCTCACGGAGGTATTCCAGGTTACGGTGGTCGGTAATGACAGTGAATGGATGTTGAGCTCCCTCCAGCCAGTGCCTCCACTCCTCCAGGGCGAGCTTGATCGCTAGCAGTTCCCGGTTGCCGATGTCGTAGTTCTGCTCCGCCGGGGACAGTTTCTCTGAGTAGAAGGCGCATGGATGGAGTCGAGATGGGTTCCCCTGCCGCTGGGAAAGGACCGCTCCTACCCCTGTGATGGATGCATCAACTTTGACAAGGAAGGGCACGGCAGGATCAGGAAGGGACAGGGTAGGAGCGGTACTGAAAGCACTCTTCAGATCCTTGAAGGCTTGAGTGGCGTTGGTGTTCCAGGACAGAGACTTGGCCCCACTCTTGAGAAGGGATGTGAGAGGTGAGCTAATTTGACTGAAGTTCAGGATGAAGCGGCGGTAGAAGTTAGCGAATCCGAGGAATCGTTGGAGTTCTTTTACAGAGGTGGGTTGTGGCCAGTTGAGAACAGCGTTCACCTTCCTCTGGTCCATAGAGATGCCGTGGGGTGTGATGTTGTAGCCCAAGAACTGGATGGTATGCTGGTGGAATTCACATTTCTCTAGTTTCAGGTATAACTGGTGGAGTCGGAGGCGTTGGAGGACGGTTTGGACGTGGTGAATATGGGAAGACAGGTCCGGCGAGTAGATGAGTATGTCATCGATGTAGATGATGACGAACTGATGAAGGAGGTCTCGGAAGATTTCATTCATGAACCCTTGGAACACGGCTGGTGAGTTGGCTAGGCCGAAGGGCATAACGAGGTACTCGTAGTGCCCCGCGGGTGTGATAAAGGCTGTCTTCCATTCGTCGCCTTCCCGGATTCGAATGAGATTGTAGGCGCTGCGAAGGTCTAGTTTGGTGTAGATCTTGGCTCCTCGAAGTTGTTCTAGGGCTGATGGGACCAGAGGAAGGGGATAACGAAACTTAATGGTGGATTGGTTGAGGGTGCGGTAGTCGATGCAGGGGCGCAAGCCTCCGTCCTTTTTTCCCACGAAGAAGAAGCTGGAAGCGGCAGGGGACGTGGACGGTCTAATATATCCTTGATCCAGCGCCTCTTGGATGTACTCCTCCATGGCCTTCTGCTCAGGGATGGACAGAGGATAGATCTTACCTCGCGGTAACACCGCCCCAGGCAGCAGGTCGATCGCGCAGTCCCATGGCCGATGTGGTGGTAGGATGGATGCCCGTTGTTTATCGAAGACATCCTGGAACGCCTGGTAGGGAGAGGGAATATGTGGTTGGAGGACGACGGGGGGGCTTTCTACGGAGGTGGTGGCCACAGGAACTGGCGTGACCGGAGTGGAAGACGGTGGAGCGGGCTTCGGAATGCTGGGCAGACAGTGATGGTGACACCCCTTACCCCACTGCAGGATCTCCCCCGTGGACCACTGGATGATGGGTGAATGTTCGTCTAACCAGGGGCGTCCCAGGATGACCTCAGCAGTGGAGCCCTCCAGCACCAGGAATGAAACTACTTCTTTGTGAAGCCAGCCAATCTCCAACCCCAAGTCTGGGCTGCGGTGTCCGATCCGCCCACGACCGAGGGGTTTTCCCAGAATGGACTGGACGTGGAGGATGTGTGGGGTGGTTCGAGGGTGGATATTGAGCCGGTGGAGTGTGGATGAGGCGATGAAATTACCGGCGGACCCAGAATCGATCAACGCTTGAACTGGAAGAGAACGGTTTCGATAAGTGATAGTGGCAGAGGTGTATTTAACTGTGGAAATGGGCAGAGGTAGCTGAACTGTACTCACAGTGGGTCGGGGTGGACGGACCGAACAGGTAGATAGTAGGTGTCCCGCGGTACCGCAGTACAGACAGAGCCTGTGGGTGATCCTGCGATTTCTCTCTGAGAGCGGGAGACGGGTGGTTCCTATTTCCATAGGTTCGGGTGCTGGAGGGCTATGAGATGTCACAGGACGAGGCGGAGGGTATGCAGGGCTGTCTAGCTGGCAGGCAGTGCGGCGTTGGTCAATTCAGATGGACCGTTGGATGATGCTTTCGATGCCAACGTTGTCGTCATAAATGGCCAGTTGCAGTCGTATGTCGGGGTTGAGCCCATGCCGATAGGCGGTTATGAGAGCTGACTCGTTCCATCCCAAAGTGGCGGCGAGTGTCCTGAACTGTAAAGCATACGCTGAAACGGAAGAATTCCCTTGCCTTAATCTATAAAGTTGATCTTGTACGGTGATGGAGTGTGCTGACTGAGAGAAGACCTCGATGAAGTGATTGGTGAACGCCGAGAAAGTGTGAGTCACGGGGCCGCGATCTTTCCACAGGGCGTGTGCCCAGTTCAGGGCTCGGCCATGGAGCAGTGAGATAAAGAAGGCCACTTTGGAACGCTCGGTGGGGAACGAGGAAGGATTCATTTCCATGAACAGCTCGCACTGCAATAGAAAGCCACTGCAACCCCCCTCCTCGCCTGCGAAGGGCGCTGGTTGGGCCATGGGACATACAGAGGCAGACGGGGAAGAAGTGGATGAGGTGGCTGTCGCGAGCGCCGCTGAGCTGGTCCGGGGTACGGCGGGTGGTGGTGGCGAAGTCGCCGCGGAAGTAGTGCTGGGTGGTGGTTGAAGCATATTGGGTGGTCTGGTCTTCTGTCACAATCCAGAAGGACACAGACGGGTGAGTATTCACAGGGTTTATTGAAACAGGCAGGTAATAGTCACAGGTGGGTGAGTAAAGCAGCAGCCGTAAACTCAATGGCAGCGGGGTAATCGTGACGATGAAACTCTTATCTTTTGGCAGGTTCGGAAGGAGTAGGAGAGCGGGCTGGAATGGCTGAGGTTGGAGAGGAATAGGTAGCGGGATCAGACGGGAATGGACCGGAGGATGGACTTCTAGCAGGTAAGTGGTAGCGGGTAATACTCAGCGAGTATGGAGTCTGTAAACGTAGTAGAAACGAGACCAGACAGTGAGGGAATGAGAGAGTGAGTCTTATATAGTGCTGGTGCTTGGACTGGGAAGTGGATACAGCTGAGGACGGCAGGTGAGGATGATTAGTAGTCCGGGGAACCAGAACGAGTGGGCGGAGTGATGGTGTCTGGTGCTGACGCAGATGGTTCCGTGACAGACATGTAAGTATTGCCTATTTTTTTTTCACCATTGACATCAGACTCACTTAATACAACTACACCATCCTTACTCTTCATACGCTCAATTGCAGCACATCTGTTGTCCTCCCACATGTCCTTTATTGCTCCTAAGCAATAATTATCCTGGACTTTAAAAAAAGTGTTCTTTCCTACAAAGCCCATGTTCATGTAATTAAACAGGTGTGCCACTTTGTAGTAGTTATTTCCCGAAAGCAGAACGTTGGTGGCCATCATGAAGTCCCCTGCCTGCATGCCAAATTTGAATATAGGCTGTGAATTCCAATTCCTAACGTTGTGGCCATTTGAACATATCTATAGGATAAAATACACAAGACAGATTGCAATGCATATAAATAGCGACTTTTCTTGTATTGAATAAAATGTACATGGATTGCAATTAGAAAACTTTTAAAGTGTTCTTTTGAATTGGAAACTGTGTATTCAGTTAGACGTAATATAATATTACAACACTGAAAATATAACTTGAAATATCTTGTTTTGTGTGACATGCACCTACAAAATATACAAAAAAAATCTGTTAATTATGTTTTTATTACCCATTGGATGATACTTGCTGTTCCCCTTGAAGTCAGGTGGAATTCAAACGGGGGTGAAGCCTGGCAGGCTTTACAGATAACCTCTGGTTGCTGCAGAAGCTTAACCAACTCTTTCACCTGTGCTTCATACACAATAAATAGACAATACTATGTTACTGGCAGTAGATTTAAGGACATGATCTTCAGGTAGGGTTATCACTTCATCTTCTTGTGCAAGATGAACGGTCTCTTCGAGATCAATCGCTCTAAGCTCATTGATTTTTCTAAAATCATTAGTTCCTTCACCCGTTCTGTAAACATATATTTTTTAAAATATTTCCAACATTGTATTAGTTACAATATGCAAAAAAAATATTGTCTATTCAATACCTTGATTTTGTTAGCAAAAAAAAAAAAAATTGTAATGTTCTTGGGTTGGCCTGGATGCCATAATCCTAGATAATTTAATAGTTACAGTAGGTCCATCAACTGATATTATTTTGTTTTATATATATTTCAAACCAAAAAACATGCTATATGCAGACAAACCTAAGACAGATAGAGGGAACATAGTCCTCATCAGAATTGCTTTCCTCACTGTCTATTTCCCACGATGTATCATCTTGGTGTTTAAATTCAATTCTGGAAAATACATATTTTCAGTTTAGTAATGGTTGAAGTAATACTAAAAACAATATCTAAATACAATATACAGAAAATTACACAAACGTGAGTAAGGAGCAAACTGCATTTTGTAATAATGCATGTCACCACTTACACTGTTTTCTGAAGATCATTGGCATCTTCACTCACAGTAATGGTGGACTCATCATGGAAGCTCATCTTTGAAAAACTTCACCATACCCCGGAAAAATAAAAATAATAACTGTAATTTGTAGCTTGTGAAGCCCAACTACTTGATAATATTATTATTTATTTATTTATTTATTTTTTAAATATCTTTTGTATAGTAACACGTGTAAAAGTCACCTTTCATGTAATAGCTGTTCATCGCTTCCTGCTAAAGAAAGGTGTTCAACTCCAGGCTCAAGAAAACACTGGTCTCTGTAAAGCATATATGATAAATTTATTCAATGTAATTCTATTAATAAACTATGATGAGTTATATAAAAAACAAATTTGCCAAAGCCTACCTAACTGATGGTGAGTCACTGGAAGAAGCTATGGTGGAGAGGGTTTGAATAGGCATTCCAGGTCTCTTGCAAGGAGTTGACGTGGCTGGTCCTCCTTTTTGGTAACTTTATAAAAATAAAAAAAATCAATTTAATGTACATTTAACATATCTTTTCATGTCGTTAAAGTATTTAACCACAGCTACAGATTCACAAAATTAACGATACAGCCAACAGTTCACATTCCGAGAAGTATTCGCGGTGAATATGACCTTACGATTTTTTAGATCATATACATAGACAACTAGTGTTGGGCGATATGCTCCATTTTCATATCGTCCTATCGTCAGCCTGTGAGATCGGCGATACACGATAGTATCGTGAGGGGGCGGGGCTAACATTTGATTATTAACTTGATTATTTAGCCTACTCATTAATTTGCTTGTTTTATTAGCCTACTTCGTTTTATATACGAGAATCTTTTTTTCTATTTTGCTAGCAAAGGTGGAGTGTTTATTAATAGAATCAGGTTATTTCCTGGTATAGTGAGGTAAAAAAAAAAAGAGATCCTAATCCTTGTGTTTGTCAACGGGAAATTTACGGACACATTAGCCTATCCTCATGCCGTTACATGCAGCATTTTGACTAGGGTCTATTTCTGCACGAGATGAAAACACGTTTTAATAATTTCTTGGGTCAGAAAAAGTCGGAGTTTGTGATATGTGCCCCCCTACCAATGCGCTCTCTGCGCACTTCACATGCGCACTTCAGTAAGCAGTACGCGGGTTAATGTGTTTTAAATGCCGGGAGAAACAAGAGCAAGGGCCAAACGTCTAGCTGAGTCGATCGGTTTATACTTATACTTATGACTTGACTCAGATAAAGGAAACGTTTACATGACCACATGCATTGTCAAGTTTATTCAACATAATCAGGTTAAGAAAGTCGTCGCATGTAAACGCGCTCAATCTCTGAAGAAAGTGAAAGTAAGGACTGCTTTCGGCATCTGCATTAACGCCGCGTTCCCTCAGAGACGACGATGATAACGGTAACTATAATACTATTTTAGTGATATTATTATTAATACTATTTAGTAATTGTATTGTTTTTAGTGTTAGTGTCATTAAACGTTTTGCTAATGTGTTACGGAAACAAATACTGACGAACAACGATGCCGTTTTCATCTTGGATCTGTAGGAAATTGAATTTTGCGTCTGTTAAAATGAGCACACTTGATAATTTGTGAATGGATCACCTTGCAATTAAATTTTGATGTGGGATGTTTTTTAGTCTGTTTTAAAAACATTCTCTTAGAGGAGTCCTCATTAGTGCGTGTGTTGTTGCAATTGTTATGAGGTGATGTCGTTGTAAATTTAGGCAAGGCAAATTGATTGTAGTTCCTAATATTCATTTAATAACAATACTAGCTTTATAATAATAATAATAGGCCTAATAATAATAATTTAATACATTATGGTAAAACGAGCCAATTATCGTATTGATATCGTCAAAGGCATCTGCCATCGGCGATATGTCAGACTATCGTCGATACACGATATTATCGTCTATCGGCACAACCCTATAGACAACAAGACATTCTAACAATAATAATAATTGTTTTGCATCGTTTACTGACATGAAATTTTAATACAGAACACGGTGTTACTCACCTGTCAAGTAAAACACATGCAAGATCGGCGTCTCTTTCTAGTCGGAGTTTTTCACGAACTTCTCTCCATTTAAGAAATGCCACACCGATGTTAATCCTGGTTTTATTTCTGTTCTTGTCCCAAATTCTTCTTGGGTCGTTTGGTTGACCCGTTCGTTTACATTTGCGTTTATGAGATTCAGAACTAGGTTCAATCGCTAAATAATAATTGTGCTCCATTCCATAACCAATACGCGAAACAAGCGGACGTTTGTTGCTTGTCTTGATAGACGCTAACGCACAACTACAACTTCTGCATTTGTCCAGGACTACACGCAGTATGAGAGGCAAACCAAGGGTAACGCGGTGACGCGATTGACTTGCGACTCCCAGCTCACCCCTGCTCACACGCCCCGTTTCCTTGGTTAAAATCTCAATTTTCTCGCGATTTAAACAGTGTTTGAAACATTTGGAATATTGTAAGTTATTATCTTAACTAAATATATAACACTGGCCTTGTGATTTTGGGATATTTTAATGCAAAAATCTTAGGTATTGCACCTTTAAGGGAATAACATAGTTTAATATGAAAACCCGGTGGAGTATCCCTTTAAGACATAACTCAACAGTGCTGTCGATGCTGTATGAGGTGTTTGATCTCGTTATAATCCTCCTGGTGTGGTCTGTCTTTTAAACTGTATATCGATATTGTGAAATGTATATCATTATGTATAAGTTTGTTTTCAAGTTAGCAGAACTTTTCCTTTGTCTTAAGGACCAAAGTTAACAACGTGGTATGTTAATCAAGTGGGCATACACGCTCCTTGAGTTTGACGACGGTCATTGGCCGTCCGAGTTTTAGGGTTAGTCCCAAGACAACCTTGAAAAGCTCGTACACATCCTCTTACATCTCTCTCTTACATCTTACATGCTCTTACCTCCTACTTCGACCCCTGGCTTCGCCTCCTCCTTCCGGAATCTCCTTGGACCCTCTCCTCGTCTTCCAACATCTTCTGAAGCTTTTTAAAGTTATCAGTCTCTCATACTTTTACTTCACGTTTACTTTTGCGAATGGCCAGTTAAAGTTCGTAAGTGCGTCTTCTCCAACAAGAAGGCAACATCCAGTACGATAGAACTCTCCAGGACGCTTTGAACTCCCACGAAACACGTGAGAGAACAAAGAAATCCGTCTCCCGCACGCTTCCTCCTGGACACGCTTCCATCACACACAGGTCTGAATGCAAGTG